>APFE030247349.1:81743-126751 GCA_000404065.3 Pinus taeda | reverse complement strand
CGGCCACAAAGTTTTGTTTTTATATTAATTGCAACGACATGATAATGAAGTGTACATGGTTTGAGGAACCTACATGGAAAAAGGAAAGCGATGAAGTTTTTTTTTTTAAACCTGCAGTGACATTTTAAATATATATTAAAGTGTTTTCATTTATTGCATTCACAAAAAATAATAATAGTGGAAGCTCTTGGCATGTATGTTTAGATTCACTAATTTGAAAAATGGTATTGAAGAATATGGAAAAGAGGATATTGCTGGAGGTTAATACTGGAAGCTCTTGGCATGTACGCTTCGATTCACTAATTTGGAAAATGGTATTGAATAATATGGAAAAGGGGATATTGCTGGAAGTTAAAACTGGAAGCTCTTGGCATGTACATTTCTATTCATTAATTTGGAAAATGCTATTGAAGAATATGAAAATATTGCTAGAGATTTATTTGTTCTGACCAAAATAATTGAAGTTGTGAATTATTTGAAGAAGAAGAAGAGAGTTAATTTGAGTATGAGACTGAAGATGAAAGTGTAGCATAAATGTTGAAGAGTTGATTGAATGGGTCAATGCTATGGATAAATACTTTGACTATGGAAGTGTCCATGCACAAGGGTAGCCTAAATGTTGAAGAGTTGACGGAATGGGTAAATGCTATGAATAAATACTTTGACTATGCAAATGTAGCCAAATATAAGAAGGTGAAATTTGTAGTACCCAAAATGAAGGGACATGTTGCATTATCGTGAGATAGCCTGCACGAAGAGCCAAGAAGTACATAAAAAAGGAAGATTACCAATTGGGGTAGAATGGGAGCAAAGCTCAAAGGTAAATTTTTACCCAAAGACTATCAAATTAATCTTCTTGGGCAATTACAAAATCTAAGACATGAGGTGAGTTAGGGAACACCTTGTAGAGTTTTATAAGTTGAATATTAGCGTTGGTCATGTCGAATATGATGTTGAGAAAGTTGCTAGATATATAAATTGCTTGACATTTGACTTTGAAGATGAAATCAACATGTTACCTTGAACAATATTGAGGGTGCATATCAAGTTGCTTTGAAGCAACAAGAGAAGATTGATGTGAAGAAAAGTCAAAGAAGTCAAGAAAGGAATCCTACTTGAGGGGAAGGACAACAAAGTGGAAGAGGAAGAGTCAAGTTTGCAAGAGAATAAGGAGAAATCTCTAGCATTCAATCACCAAGAGGAGGTGATTCAAGAGGATGAAGATCATTTTTGAGAGGCAAAGGTGGAGGAAGAGATTATGATCCTAAATGTTTCAAATGTGGGAAACTAGGATACATGTGTTGGGAATGTCTTAATAATGCACTAGTGGGATAAAGAGGTGCTAATGTTGTATAAGAAAGAGGGAAATGAGAATCCAACCACAATTGAAGATGTTCCTAAAGTAGGGGAGTCCTTTCTCATAAACATAATATTAATTAAAGCATAGAAGGAAGCCAAAGAGTCATTTCAAAGGATAATTCTATGTGCAAGTCTATAGATGTAACAATGCCACCCCACATGTACCATATTTTACTAGCCCTTCGAGTAAGTGTGAAGCAAAGTGTCAATATGACATGAACTAACCTCGTAGTTCTAGTTAAGGAAGTTTGGGCCTAAAATGAGACTTACTGAATACAAACTAAAATCATACAGGGACCAAAGATCGCCCAAGAACTAAACAAACACCCAAGGTGGTCAATCCGTGATCTAGTGACCTAAACCTAACTGTAACCACACCGTTCACACTCCCAAGCCCTCCTACATGCAGTTATGACCTCATATCCTTGGTTTGGTGCCTACAATCCCATGATTTGAGCCACTTTTCAAGGCTAGCGGCCACATCACTACCCAAAACTTCTTTTAACTTTCCAAAATCATATTTCCCATAACAACAGTGTCAATCATTCAAACTTGAAGTGAGAACTTGACCTAGATTGCCTAGAACATAATAGACATTCCGTCAAACACATTGCAATCATGTAAGCTACAGATCATGAATGCATATCTCAGTGTAAACCTTTTTACTTTAACCGAGAATCACCTTTAAGGTCTAATTCCCTCTCAAGAAGCTCCAACCACACTTGTTAGACCATGCATTCATCAACCATTCATTAATGTTTGAAGCATAATAAGAGCCATAGCTAGAACATATTATAAAACAGTGCTTGCAATGAGCATATAACCAAACAATTAACCATGAAAGAAGCACCATCAAAGAAACATAATAAGAAGTAAAAATGATCATAAATCACAATAGCAATAAAAACTCTTATTAAGATATGTAAAAGCCAACCAAGTTAAGAACATCCATATACGATGTGACCATAGATTGAGTTGAACAAAATATTTATTTCAGCAAGTCACTCTCATGCCATATTCCAATCATGAATGTGGGATCTCATGGGATAAGCCAAGAGAATCGAGAGGTTAAACCACATCCACCCTCAAACTTCCGCGATCTCACCAAAACTGATCAAGTGATCGCAAAGCCAAAATAAACTTGGATGCCTCAAAATTCCTTCACCACCCTTTAGGGGTTTTCGTGTCTCCACCCACTTGTTGAGGGCTTCCTAGAGAAAACCATCTCCACCCCCCCAACCCTTGAGAATTTTCTTGAGACCACCTCACCGAGATTTAAAACCATTCGAAAATCCAAAGCTCAACCATAAATGAATCTCATCACACCATGGCTATCTGGGAAATGGCAAGGTAAGGATAAATGAGTGACAATCCTGGAAACACCAATTGCAATGACAACAAATGACCGAAATAAATAAATTTGTGCACCATGCATTCACACCTGAGCTAGGAAATCATACACTCAATCTGTTACCTGTGATGTGTTAATGCTAAAGCCATTGATCCAAACTTCGCCTTCTTTTCCTTTGTTTTCCTTCCTTTGCTTTCTTACTTGATTTATCCTCTTGGTTATCTCTCTCTCTCTCTCTCTCCCTCTCTCTCACATACTAATTATATACCCAAACTGAAAAAAGTTAAACGAGTTAAATCTAAATGGAAAAAATCTATGAATTGAACTCCATAAGCCTTTTTATCATTGATGCCCCTATGTTCTTCATTTTATTTCATTTTCCTTCATTTTCCTTCTAATTTCCTTCTCATGTAAATTGATGTCTTTTCACCTTCCTTCTAACTTATTTTCCTTTATTTTCGTAAACAAATTCAAATTATTTCCTCTTTACCTTTGCTATTGCCTTTGCTAATTTCCTTAGCCATTAATAAACCAAAAGTGATGCTCACTATAGTGCTTTTCCCAACATTCAACTTATAATATGTGTCCCATGAATTTGGTCTTATTTTTCCTTTATTAACCTTTATTAATTGAAATTTTATACCGGGGTTGTTACAAACCCCTCCCCTTAAGGGGAACACTGCCCTCAGTGTTCTATGACACTTATAACCAATAAGTTATTGAAAACAAAACATACTACCTATGGAGCTTTATAATACAATTCAATGCAATATTTACAATGAAAAACTACTACAAGCCATGACCAACGTGACAATCATACCACTTATTAGAGCTTTATAGCATAGCTCATTGTGGTATTTACAACCATACACATATATACATACATATACCAAAAACCATTTGTTTGATCTAGCAAATAATGAAAGATACAAAGCTTGCATCTAATCAACCATCTCCCACATAACTTCATCATGCGCAAAGTAATTCCACTACACTTTAACTTGCTCAAATTTTTAGTTCTGGGGGATGAGTTATTTTCCATGCAATATACATTATGGTTCTGGATGGAATTCAACCTCTGGTTCCACCCGCAATACAAACTAGTCAGCCGCATGATCGACATCCTGAACATATCTTTTAAGTAATGAAACATGGAAAACATCATGGAATTTTACTGTCAGAGTTAGTACAGTTCTATAGGTCACTGTTACAATCCTCTCAAGGATATCGAAATTCTGGAAACATCTATGATCCAACATAGCACATAATCAAATCCTCAAGGAGATTGTATTGGTCTTGATGTGCAAGTACACATGCTCCCCAGCTTGAAAATCCTTAAATACTTCGCGTTGATCTACATAAATCTTCTTCTTGTCTTTTTCTTCCTTTAAATTCCTCTTAATAACCTGTATTTCCTATTCCATATTTTTCAACATGTTCAGTCTTATCAATGCCATGTTCATTGGATCCCTCAGTTGATAGGAGTATTGCAACTTTACACATAAAGTGCCTCAAATGGACTCTTCTTTAGGAACTCCTCATACCCATAATTAGAATAAAAATCTACCTATGGAAGGTACTCCTCCCTCATATGTTGTTGATGCATGACGTAGATCCTAAAAATGTCCTTAAAAAATCTTGTTTACCTTCTTTGTCTTTCCATCTGTCTGTAGATGATAAGTTGTACTGAAAGCCAACTTTGTCCCCAAAGCTACAAACAACTCCCTTCAAAACTTGGAAGTGAACTTGGTTGTTCGAGGAGGATCTCAAGACACCAAGGGGATGGATAAAGGCTTGAAACTCAAAATGGCAGAAAGGAGAATTTGATGGTATCAGTTGAGAGGGCTCGTTGTCCTGATCACGGTGGCATGAACGGTTCGTCAATTGGAGCTCGTACGCAAAAGATAGAGCTCTTCAAAGATTGATATGGTAGAAGAAAAATGGGGCCTGCAGTGCACCACATGGCATCCCAGTTAGCATGATGGACCCACATGGCAGCTTGACACTTGGCATCTCTCCAATGGCTTCCTAAAACCTACACAAGCAAACAAGAGACAAACAACATTTGGTTATAACTATAAATTTATATATATAGTTATTAAGTTAACTATATAATAAAAATCAAACAAAATAAAAATATATTAACTAAATTAAAAAAGAAGTTAATATATATCAACCAACCATATGATAAAATTAATAGGTATGGATTTCAAAAATCAAAGTTAACATCCATATATGTATATAGCCAATGGATTGGTTTTATAATTAAAAAGTTATGGTGGTTATTAAAAACCAACATAATCAACCAACTCCACGAAATATGCAAACTCCAGCAATGTGACTTTCTTGGGAGCTGAGTTATATTAAAAGTTTAAATATAACTAAAGGGTGATGTCACGTGAATGTTAAAAGGAGTATGGTTAAAACCAACCGTTCCAAATCCCAACAAAAGTCAAGGGTTGTTGCAATGTATATGGTTATAAAAAGTATTAAAAGTTTATGCAACAGTTCCATGCCCAAAAGTTATAGTTATACGGTTCCCAATACAACACATACATGCTACGGTTATGGAGGTTGGTAAGATATGGTGGATTGGGGGGAGCCACGTTGTGGTCCCACCCCCCAGAAGGTTTAAACAACCCAAAAGCTTCTATGTACCAATATGTCAGCCCATGGAATCCATAGGTTTTGGGGGAATGGGTGAGTGCGACCCCGTGGAGTATGGGCCCACTCCCCACTAAAACCTTAAATATATATATATATTGTATTAAATTGGTATGAAGTTGGTAAATGTAAAAATGGGTTGGGTAAAAATAAAACATAACCACATGACGAAATAATTTGCCTTCATTATTTAAAGTCATTCCTTACCATTTGATAATGGAGGGAGATCAACGGGCATGGATTTTGAGACGAGGTGGCGGAACCCTGAGCAGTTGAGAAACACTGGTGGAACCTTGTTTGAGCAACATTTTTGCAAGAGGGTGATTTTGGTCCAGACTCAGAATTGGGCAAGTTTTATATGGATTTTACACCTCTCAGCGATGGGAATCCATTGGTGGTGTCAGTTTTTGCAGCATATCTCTCCAATTTTCGGGCAATTTTCAGCATGGAGGTATAATGCTCCATTTTATAAATTGATGAATGTAACTTCTTTTGATGCCATTTTTAATGAATGCGGGCCTTCCCATTGATCGAGTAGGGCCCAGAGATGAAGTCCAGGATGGACGAACTCCGTTATCATGCTTCTTATCTTCTTTTCATGCTTATATGTTTCTTCTTCTTCTTCTTACATGTGCACATTTAAATTTCTCTTTGGTTAAGCTACAAACTGTTTATGTAATTATTTATATGCATCTATAAACAAAAGATAACCTCGATCAAGTGGTACCAGAGTAGGTGTTTTTAGATGTAAATTGCATGTCTGTATGCTAACAAGAAACAGGCTCCAAAGAGGCGAAGGAGAGTTACAGCCTTTCGATCCCGAGGTAGGGCATGCACATTGAACGAGAAACATGGCAGATGAAGAGGTTTGGTATGAGGAGAAGCTCAATTTTCACAAGACTACCTATATGATAGCTGATTTTGTTGAGAACTTCTCAAAGCTTGAAAAACTGGAAAAGGAAAAGGGGAAAACTCTAGAAGGACAAGGTTCAATACATAGAGATGATGATGGAGGAGATCCACCTCCTTCTCCTTCCACAAGTGGAAGTTCTTCCTCTTCTTCTCACCATCATAATAATTGAAATTCCAAAGATGCATCTACGAAACCTTTTTTTAAGTTAGATGTTAAATTTGATCTCCCTGTGTACAATGGTGAAAGAAATGCAGAAAAACTTAATAATTGGATTAGGCAGATTGAGATGTACTGCAGGATTCAGCAGATCATGGAGGATGAAGAAAAGATTTGGTTGGCTTCTTTGCAGTTAACCAGCACTTCTCTTGTTTGGAGGAAAAGAAAAGTACAAAGTAGTAAGAATGTTGGTAATCTTTATTCCTCCTAGCATAATTTCATTTCTGCGTTAAAGGCACAATTTTATCTATTGGGTTACATGCAAAAAGCTTTAATGAATTAGCAGTATTTAAGGAAAGGAAAAGGTCAAGTTGTTCAGAGTTTTATAGAAGAATTTAGGAAGAAAACACTAAATTTGGGTATTGCACTTAATACACCTGAAATTGTAACTAAATACATTGGATTGTTACATAATTATATTACGCATTCATTGTTATTGTTTGAACCAACCACCATTGATGCGGTCAGCGTAAAGGCCATTCACATTGAGAACAGGGCCAAATATGACAGAGATGACCAATCAAAGAGAATGGAAATAGTTAAGAGAAGGGGAGCAAAGCCTTCTTGTACACATTGTGGGAAAGAGGGGCATGATGAAGAAAATTGCTAGAAGCTGCACCCTGAATTGAGACCTAAGAGGAATGACAGAAATGGGAAATAGAAGGTCATCACCACCATATAGCAAAACCAAGATTTTGAGTCAGAGGAAGATGAGAAAGTCATAGCTATGGGATTTGCACGAGGTAGGTCCGTTGACTTGGGGTCTACCTCCGGTGATGAGATGAAGTTTGCAGCCCTGGGGGTTACGACAAGAGGACCCATAGATTTGGGGTTTGATTCTAGCTATGAATCAAGGATTTCAACCTATATAATAAGGACACTTCACTCGGCAGAACTTGAAGAGATCAACCACTGCATCCAAGCGAAGAATGCTGAACTAAGGAGGCTTCTACAAGAGGCGAGGGATGAAAATCAAAGGTTACTACGTGAGTTGCAAGCCAAGGATGGGGCCGTGGAATAGCCGCAACATAGCTATCTGAAGGTAAAAAGTGATTCTCCAATTTCATATGATTCTCATGATGATGAATTTGCTACTTTTGAAAACCATACTACATGGATTGTATCCAAATTAATGAAGAAAATAGGATGTCAAGGAAGGGGCCTCGACATCAAAGACCAAGGCATCATAAACCCCATCAAAGTCAAGGAGTTATAGACAATGCAGGAATCAGATACACCAGAAAGGAAGTGGGGGAAAACTCCAATATAGATAGTAACCAGCCAACATCAAACGATGAAATTCCTTCCTCACAATCCAGTGATAGTGAGGGCTCCATGAATACCTTTTGAAAAAACACCAAGGGGAAGCATCCCATGGTAGCCCCGAAAGTTTGGAGGAGAAAGAATCGTTGTAGTCATTCCAACAAAGAGGGACATCAACAAACCACGTGTGTGATGCTCCATTTCCCAGAAACATCACCAGAAGAGCTGAAAGATGAACATGTTCAACAGATGAATCCACACCAGTCATGATGGTCTGCATTGTTAAGATGGCTTTTTTAGGAATAGTAGCTTGCTATGGCCACCATTGTAAATCATACATTGCAATGTAAAAATGATGGTGTGTTTCCCATCACTTCAAGATGCAACGATGACATTTTGGCCTTTTCTTATTATTATTTGAGGAATTAATTACTTTTTATGTAATCCTTGGCCAATGAGTGTGTGCTATGAACTCTTGGCAAGGAGGGGTTGTTGAGTCATGTGTGGTGTGCCTGATTGCAAGAATGTGCCTGTCTCGCATGCAGGAGATTGATTGTGTGGATTAATAGTGTGCTAATGCTTTTGGAGGACCAAAAGCTCCTCAGTGGGGAGGATTGATCCAGGAGGATCTCGACACACCAAGGGGATGGATAAAGGCTCGAAATTCAAAATGGCAGAAAATAGAATTTGATGGCATTAGTTGAGAGGGCTCGTCTTCCTGATCGCGGTGGCACAAACAGTTCATCAATTTGAGCTCGTATGCAAAAGATAGAGCTCTTCAAAGACTGTTATGGCAGGGGAAAAATGGGGTCCACATTGTGCCACATGCCATCCTAGTCAACACGTGGGACCCACATGGTAGCTTGACACTTGGCATCTCTCCAATGGCCTCCTAAAACCTGCACAAGCAAACAAGAGACAAACAACATTTGGTTATAATTATAAATTTATATATATAGTTATTAAGTTAACTATATATTAAAAATCAAAGAAAATAATATATATTAACTAAATTCAAAAAAAAAGTTAATATATATCCACCAACCATATGATAAAATTAATAGATATGGATTTCAAAAATCAAAGTCAAAATCCATATATGTATATAACCAATGGATTGGTTTTATATTTAAAAAGTTATGGTGGTTATTAAAAACAAACTTTATCCACAGAATATGCAAACTCCAGCCACATGACTTTCTTGGGAGCTGATTTATATTAAAAGTTTAAAAATAACTAGAGGGTGATGTCACGTGAATGCTAAAAGGAGTATGGTTAAAACCAGCTGTTCCAAATCTCAACGAAAGTCAAGGGTTGTTGCAACGTATATGGTTATAAAGCATAGTAAAAGGTTATGCAACGGTTCCATGCCCAAAATTTATACGGTTCCCAATACAACACATACATGCTATGGTTATGGAGGTTGGTAAGATATGGCAGATTGGGGGGAGCCACGTGGTGGTCCCGCCCCACATAAAGTTTACACAACGCAAAAGCTTCTATGTGCCAATATGTCAGCCCATGGAATCCATAGATTTTGTGGGAATTGGTGAGTGCGATCCCGTGGAGTACGGGCCCACTCCCCACTAAAACCTTCAAGATATATATATTGTATTAAATTGGTATAAAGGTGGTAAATGTAAAAATGGGTTGGGTAAAACTAGAACATAACTACCTTATGAAATAATCCACCTTCATTATTTAAAGTCATTCCTTACCATTTGAAACGGAAGGGAGATCAACGGGCACAGATTTTGAGACCAGGTGGTGGAACCATGAGCAGTTTAGAAACATTGGTGGAACCTTATTTGAGCATCATTTTTGTAGGAGGGTGATTTTGGTCCAGACTCAGAATTGGGCAAGTGTTGTATGGATTTTACACCTCTCAGCGACAGGAATCCATTAGTGGTGTCAGTTTTTGCAATAGAGCTCTCCAATTTTCATGCACTTTTTGTGGTGAAGGAAGTGTTCCCTCTATGGGTACAGGCAACCCATTTAGCCCTAGAGTGGGCCTAGTCACAACAAAGACAAAACAACAATGGATTCCCTTAAATAGTCATCATTGGAGGTCTACCTCAAACTGGTGGTTGATGAAGTTCCGTTGCACTAATCCAGCTTCCGTTTCCTTTTCCTTAATGAGTAATTAATCCTGAAACAACACAAGAAAACAACAGAGCATGTAACCGAGAACAACAACAATCTATTTACTTATAAATTCAAGAATTCATGAGCTATCAAGTAAATTACATACAAGACATAGGAGATCATCATTGATTGTATTATCAATAAGTCAAGAGCAAAGCTTACAACCAAGTCTTGACATCGCAAGCCTTCTCGGAGGGTCCATCCAGTATGTTTCTCTAGGCATTCACTCTTCTAGGATAGGTCTCCCAACATACAATATCTCTCTCTCACTCATAAGATTTAATACAAAATTAAGGGCACTCCACATCCTCTCACAAGATATTAACAATCCCACACTTGCCACATTCACACTAGCTATCTATCAAACTCAAAATAAATAGCAACACTCCCCCAACCAAAAAAACTAGCACATCATAGCAAAGGTGAGTGCTTTTATAGGAGAAGGATTCTCCGTGAAATGAGGGAGAAAGAGCTCATCCTCAAGGAAGGTAGTACAAAAGACGGAACTACCATTCGAGAGGGGGAAGGGCAACCCAAACTGATCCAACGGCCAGGTCTAGAGACATCCAGAAGGCTGACTGTTGGAACAAATTCGCCCGATCTGGATCATCGGTAGCTGCAAACTAAGTCTCTGCAATGACATTGCTAGGAGGGAATGCACACAAACCCATTGTTTCTATATATAACTCATAACCTCGAGCCGGGTCTAGAAATCCAACCATCGTGGGAAACAGATGTACGCCTGCGATGGAGTTACGATGAGACTATTTATGACATGGGATCATTGCGTATATTAAGGATTTACTCGTGACGAGGGAGAAACTTAGGGAATGAGGGTCAATTTGCAGCATCAGAGAGAATTTTCTTAATATTCTTATATCAGTGGGAAGATATGAACATGTTTATTTGACACATGACACAGCAGGGGGACTGAGATGAGGACAGTGACAAATTATTGTGTAACCGATGCCCCCTAAAGCATGAAGCCCAAGATAGTGGGAGGAGTTAAATGCTTTACAAAAATATCTGAATTGGAAAACCACCTCGAAGATCCTGCAGGTGCGAGTACAAATTATATCTGTGATAGTGAAATACATATAGTCTAGGCATGGGCGCAGCCATCCGAAAGACATATGAGACTAGGATTGTGGTATAGATGCAACCATTCAGTTGACAAGACCATGATAATGATAAAGTTATGGTCGCAACCATCCATGAAGACTCAGGCATGGTCGCAGCCATCCATCAAAGAGTCATATATGCAATCACGAACCAATACACACAGCCTAAACATATGCAATCTTAGTTCGGGGTCTTGAAACTCAACCGATCATAGTACAATTTCTAGCATACGAACATATGTGGTGGGGTCGAGCATGATAGAAAGTCGCTTGATTACCGGTCAATGGTGAAAACCATTAACAAGCATGAGAGAATCCGTTGGTTTTGGGGGAATGGGTGAGTGCGGCCCCATGGAGTATGGGCCCACTCCCCACTAAAACCTTCAAAATATATATATTGTATTAAGTTGGTATGAAGTTGGTAAATGTAAAAATGGGTTGGGTAAAAATAAAACATAACCACCTCATGAAATAATCCGCCTTCATTATTTAAAGTCATTCCTTACCATTTGACAAGGAAGGGAGATCAACGGGCACTGATTTTGAGACAAGGTGGCGGAACCCTGAGCAGTTTAGAAACACTGGTGGAACCTTATTTGAGCATCATTTTTGCAGGAGGGTGATTTTGGTCCAGACTCAGAATTGGGCAAGTCTTGTATGGATTTTACACCTCTCAGCGATGGGAATCCATTAGTGGTGTTAGTTTCTGCAACATAGCTCTCCAATTTTCAGGAACTTTTTGTGATGCAGGAAAGTGTTCCCTCTATTGGTAGAGGCAACCCTTTTAGCCCTAGAGTGGGTCTGGTCACAACAAAGACAAAACAACAATTGATTCCCTTAAATAGTCATCATTGGCGGCCTACCTCAAACCGGTGGTTGATGAAGTTCCGTTGCACTGCTCCAGCTTCTGTTTCCTTCTCCTTAATGAGTAATTAATCCTAAAACAACACAAGAAAACAACAGAGCATGTAACCGAGAACAAAAACAGTCTATTTACTCATAAAGTCAAGAAATCATTAGCTATCATTGTAAATTACATACAAGACATAGGAAATCATCATTGATTGTATTAGCAATAAGTCAAGAGCAAAGCTTACAACCAAGTCTTGACATCGCAAGCCTTCTCGGAGGGTCCATCTAGTATGTTTCTCCAAGCATTCACTCTTCTAGGATAGGTCTCCGAACATACAATATCTCTCTCTCACTCATAAGATTTAATATAAAATTAAGGGCACTCCGCAACCTCTCACAAGATATTAATAATCCCACACTTGTCACATTCACACTAACTATCTATCAAACTCAAAAGCAATAGCAGCACTACCCCAACCAAAAAAACTAGCACATCATAGCAAAGGTGAGTGCTTTTATAGGAGAAGGATTCTCCATGAAATAAGGGAGAAAGAGCTCATCCTCAAGGAAGGTAGTACAAAAGACGGAACTACCATTCGAGAGGGGGAAGGGCAACCCAAACTGATCCAATAGCTAGGTCTAGAGACATCCAGAAGGTTGACTGTTGGAACAAATTTGCCCAATCTGGATCGTTGATAGCTGCAAACTAAGTCTCTATGACGACATTGCTAGGAGGAAATGCACACAAACCCATCGTTGCTATATATAACTCATAACCTCGCATCGGGTCTAGAAATCCAACCATCGTGGGAAACAGATGTACGCCTGCGATGGAGTTGCGATGAGATCGTTTATGACATGGGATCGTCACGTATATTAAGGATTTACTCGCGACGAGGGAGAAACTTAGGGAATGAGGGTCCATTTGCAGCATCAGAGAGAATTCGCTTAATATTCTTATATCAGTGGGAAGATATGAACATTTGTATTTGACACATGACATAGCAGAGGGACAGAGATGAGGACAGTGACAATTATTGTGTAATCGATGCCCCCTAAAGCATGAAGCCCAAGAGAGTGGGAGGAGTGAAATTCTTTACGAAACTATCTGAAATGGAAAACCACCTCGAAGATCCTGCAGGTGCGAGTACAAATGATATCTGTGATAGTGAAATACATATAGTCTAGGCATGGGCGCAGCCATCGAAAAGACATATGAGACTAGGACTGTGGTATGGATGCAACCATTCAGTTGACAAGACCATGATAATGATAAAGTTATGGTCGCAGCCATCCATGAAGACTCAGGCATGGTCGCAACCATCCATCAAAGAGTCATATATGCAATCACGAACCAATCCACACAGCCTGAACATATGCAATCTTAGTTCGGGGTCTTGAAACTCAACCGATCATAGTACAATTTCTAGCATACGAACATATGTGGTGGGGTCGAGCATGATAGAAAGTCACTTGATTATCGGTCAATGATGAAAACCATTAACAAGGATGAGAGAAACCACCAATAATGCCAATGGCTCTCAAGTACTATCTAGTACAAGCCACTAAGTGTGAAAAATGAGCTGAAGTAGAACACTCATGGAATCACCCAATCGAAGACCAATGATGAAAGTCTATTGTCACATGTGAAGAACTTTCCATTGAGGCATGCAAGCTCCAAGGTACCAAAGGGGATCTCTAGATCAGTCTCATGGGTAATGAGCTGGTGTCGACAAGATACGATCCGTCCCAAGAGGGCCATAATGTTTCCCCCATCAACAACATGAGACGAGGAACAAGTGGTAGATGGTGAAGCAGAGTATCAGAGGAGGAGGTAAGGGTGTAAACTGTAGAAGGATTATACTCTTGAACATATCGGTGTCACGACTCTAGAATGTGGCAGCATTTTGATACCAAGAGATCAGAGGCTTCATGGAGACAACATGGATCAAATGGAATGAAGAAAATGACAACCCAAAATCCCGGAAGGCCAAATGACAATGTGTGGATGTCCCGACCCGATAATAAGCAAAAGTGTTGATGTCCAAGAGTGACAGGCTGCCGCAGGTAACCAATGATGACTTCCTTCCCCCACCATTGCTAGCGAGTACCCCAATTATTTTTTGAAGACAAGCTTGAAGGGGATAGCATATGCTTGTAATATAAGTTTGACCTTTGGATGAATCCAACCTAGTGATAGTTTAACGAGCCCTAGGGAGGAGAACCTCGAGTCTCGTCATGGTGATGAGTCCAATGCCATCAGGGTTTAACAAGTCCGACATAGGTAAAAGTCAGAGTCTTTTTCATGTTTAGAGAGTTTGAAAAACACAGAAAATAAAACTCGAGGGGGGTCCTTTTTCATAAATTTGTGTACCTCGAGCCCAAAAAAGTATAAAATAATACTCCAGAGAACTGTTTGACCATTACAATTAAGGAGTATTTTTCATAATTAGTGGCCTCAATCCAAAAAAGTAGAAAAAGTGATCAAAGACATTTCATTTTGTAACCAATATCGAACTTGAAATGACAAAAGTTTGGCAATCTTTCCATGTTTATATAGTCAGAAAAGAGCTCAAAGCAGACTGCCTTTTATTTCGTTTAATGAGTCAAAACGAATAATTCGACAATCTTTTTGTCTTTTAAGTCAGAAAAGAGCTTAAAGAGGACTTTACAGACCAAGTGTATATGGATCATGACACATACTAGCCATCCTTGTTTCTGCACAAAAACATTACACCATAAGATCCATTCGACATAAATACATTATACATGTGGAAATTAAGGAAAAACTAAAAACCCCATTTAAAAACCCAAAATAAATGGAAAAAACCCTAACCTTATAGTGTAAAAATCTAATTTTTTGGAAAAAACACTATAAAAGGAGGGTATGGTAATTTTATTTTTTACATTTACATTGTGAGTTTTTACCTTTGGTATTTTCATGTGCAAACCTGAGCGAAGTTCTGAGCTCAATTACAGCACCAACGATCCACAGTTTCGCCAGAGACATTCACCAAGTAATCTTCCATTTGCATTGCATTTTAGTAATTTTTTCATTCAATTTGGTATTAGGTAGGTGGTTTAGGTGGATTTTCACATTCAAATCCACCTCTTCGTCATCGCGGAAGATCCGCTTGGGTTAGTGACAGCCAAGCATGGTAACACGTACCACCATCGGGATCGTCACAAGAAATAGATGTACTCTCGCGATGATATCAAGAAAAATGAACTATTGACCTTGAGCCATTGCCGTTGTTTGGAAAACAGCCATGACGGCGCCGTGAAGTTGAAATTTTTAATACTTTATGGATTTAAGCTCATGAAAAGGGTTCTAATCAATTTTTCCTTTGACGTAGGGCAACATGGCATTTGTGTGGTAGGAAAGAGCTCATGATATCAACGATGATCAAGATTTTAACAATCCCGGGTGCCAAAGAGCTTTACTTGCATGTAGATTGTTGATATTCTTCCTCACTCCACATCTTTGAGTAGAACTTGATTTACTAGAGTTGTTAATCTGCTCTTGGAACCTGATGGATGGGAAGTTTGTCATCCAGGGCAAAGACATTGAATTTTATGCTATGAATATATATTTCTTAATTAGGTTGTCTTGTCGCAGTGAGAGGCCGATACTAGAGGGCCAACGAGTCACCAGCGAGTCACTAGACATGTTGATAGCATAGGTGTGCCCAAGGGCACACAAATCAAAATCTAATGGGAAATTACAGATCCTGAGAGTGGAAGACTTGACTCTTCACTCAGTATTATTCATGGTGATGAGAATAGTGGGCTCTCAAGCCCAACACGAGTCAACAAAGACTCACCTTCAGTTAGCTCTTGATTGCCTTAACCCGACCATGTTCAACTGGGCCGAAGCAGTGGCTAGTAACATGAAGAGGTAGCTCATAAAGTGCTGTCGTAGGGAGGCGAAGCAGTATGGATACAAGTCTATTTTGATCTCACTCGTGCTGGAGCAAGTTCCGTCTCTTCAATTGCAGGACATGGACTTAGACAAACTAGGACCACGAGAGACCCACATTACCCATTGGGCACATGTTATGCCATGGGGGGGGGGGTGGCGGTTGATCAGTATCATGGGGGACACTATGCTGAGAGTGGATAGATCACCAGACGATCTTTGTCGAGGATTGGCCATATTCAGGCATGGACTTTTGCGGAGACCTCAACATGATGTTGTCGAGCAGTGGGATGATGGAGGTAAAATGCTTGATCGAAACAACACACTATTTTTGTGTTTTGTTTTTTATGATGTTTTTGGATTTTATCATGCATATGTCTTAATGAAATCTTGTATGTTACTTGTAGATGTGGGACTAGAGAGGCCTTTGGGACTAGCTCCTGAGGCACGTAGGGATCCACAAGGCATCGAAGAGTTGGCCTTGGCTCCTCCAGCTGGCAATACAGTGGAAGAGGTAGCCTGTAACCTTGAGGGCCTGATGGACGGGATCCCAGATTACAGGGGGATCAAAGAGGTCCTAGTAGAGTACCAGATACATATAGTGAGAGTGATACCTAGGGTGCATAGACTCTTAAGACGAGTTGCACGAGCAGTGGTCTACTACAGAGAGCATAACCCACCGTAGTGGATACCTAGGCTTTACTTTCTGCTGATTTTTGAGAGACATGTGTCTCAGATGTATTGGAAACGGACTCTATTTTTCACATACACACTTATTTTTTGAGCACCTCGGTGCACCACACCACACACACACACACATATATATATATATATATATATATATACATGGTATGTTATGGTTCATTATTATGTTTAAATTCTTTTGTATGATGTTTGATTACATGTTGCGTAAATGTCTGTCTAATACATGATTTGCTAATGCATCATTTAATGTGTTTAATCTTCTTGGAATGTGTTGATATGCAATAAAATCAAAAAATTGTACCAATAATTTAACACATAAATACAACCTTAAAATCCGATGATCTTAGATGGAATAATGCCTATTAAGTTGGTGGACAACAAGTTGAGAATCCAGATGCACAACCAATGCACAAATATCGAGGCTAACAACCTCAGTCAGTAATTCAATGACAATGCTATATTCAACGACATTGTTTATGGTGCAAACAAGACAAACACCCTGAAGGTCTACTAACTCACCGTGAGGATCGTAGATTACCCATGCCGCGGAGGAAAGGTTTCGGGTACTATGGCAGGCACCATCAGCGAAACCAATGTAAGGTGTAGGAGACATCTGCAAATAAGTAAAAATACACAATAAGCAGCAATCACGCCTATACACCAAGCCATGCAAGCAAACACACATGCTGAAAACACATGTATGTACAAATCAAATGCACGAGATTCATGCATAATATTTCTTTAGATAAAGCCCATTTCATGGCTTATCTAGAGGATTCCCTTCGTAATAGATCAGCTCATAGGCCCCTTTCTGGAAAACACACTTCACAATGTAAGGCCCATGCCACATAGGCTCGAATTTTCCTGCCCCTAGCTTATCATTCTCTTGATCATAGAGCAAGACTAGGTCTCCCTCAATAAAATAATAAGGATGAATAGTTTGGTCAAAGTGAGTTTTCACTCTGTTCTTTTGTGCTTCAATGACTAGAGAGGCTAGTCAATGGGTCTCTTCCAACTGCTCTAGGTGAAAAAGATGTTCCTCTACCAGAGTAGTGTTTGGCAACAATTTGACGACTAATTTAAGTGAAGGGATCTCACACTTAATCAGAAGGGTAGCCTCCATATCATAAACTAATTGGAACAGGGTGAACCTGATGGCATCCTTCATGGAAGTTTGGTAGGCCAATAAAGTAGAAAACAACATCAGATGCCAGTTGGACATGTGCATGCCAATGGTGAATTGAAGCATCGTGACAAAAACTTTGTTGATAGCTTTTACTTGGCCATTAGGTTAAGGATAATAAGGCATTTAACTATCATGCCGCAAGCCTAGCTAGGTTGTTGACTCAGTCATCATATGATTACATAAATGAGAACCCTGATCAGTGACGATAGCCTAAGGGACTGCGAATCGTGAAATGACATGATTGAATAAAAATTACATCGTTGTCTTACCATCATTAGATAGCATAGGCATCGTCTCGGCCTATTTCATGAAATAATCAATGGCAACGATGATATACCCATGCCCCCTAGCCAAGCGAGGTTTACAAGTCATATAATCAATGCTTCATTTGGCGAAAGGGCTGATGGTAATAACAGGGTTCAAAGGAGCCGGAGGCGCACGCATCTTCCATTGGTAGATTTGGCACGCATGACAAGAGAGGATGACAAGAATTCAGTCCTTGAAAATAGATGGCCAAAAATAACCAGCACAGAGGATTTTCTTAGCAGTAGCATACTTGAACATATGACCACCACAAGTGCCAGAGTGGTAGTCATTCAAGACTCATTTGGCCTCCTCGAACGTTAGACATGGCAAAGAATGGGGTTAGCCCCGACATGGTACAGGGTGTCCTAGATAATGGGGTAGGGTTGAGAATGATGGCAAATACATTGCTAAGCATCCTTAGATAAATCAAGACGAAAGGAGGACGTCTGAAGGTAGACAATAATATCCCTGTACCATGGACTGAGGGTGCTACTCAAGAACAGAGACTCATCCGGAATATGGTCCTCGGTTCAAGAGGAAGTGGTTATAGATGGTAGGGAGCAAAGCAACTCAGTGAAAATGAGGGATTTCTTGGACTTGGCTGTAGTGAAATCCAAGCCAAACTCTTGAAGGATGACAGTCCACTTTGAGTACTTGCCCCTGAGTAACTGATGTAATAGGATGTACATCATTGGGTTGCAGTCATAAATCACCATCGTGGTGCACAACAATATATAGTGACGAAAACGTTGGATGTCATGAACAAAGGCCAAGGCCAACTTCTCGACATAAGCATATAGAGTTTCTGCATAGAGTAGATTGTGGTTGAGATAGTAGCAATGTGCTCAGTACCATCATCATCATCTTGGACTAGAACCATGCCGATAGTGCTATCGATGGTGGCTAAATAAATAGTATAGTCACAGTGATAATTAGGCAGACGTAACAATGGAGCATAAACAAAGAGTGCCTTGAGGGTCTCGAATGACTCTTATGCAATGGTATCCCAAACAAAAGGGTATCATGTTTTAATAACCATGTATAGCCTTTGGCCACTTTAGCATAGTTTGGAATAAAACGGCGTAAAAAATTTGCTTTACCCTGCAAACCCTACAATTGTTGCAAAGAAGCAGGGCGAGGAAGATTCAATATGGCTTCAACCTTAAGGGCATCCAGGCGGATGCCCTCTTTGGAGAGGACAAACCCTAGAAGTCTATCGAATTCAACACAGAAGACACATTTATGTGGATTAAGGTGAATATGATAGTGTCAACAGCAAAGAAAGATTCCACAAAGGTGTTTTGGATGGTCTTGAAAATTTACTAAATGATCCGGAAGGTCATCCAAGTAAGGCTATACAATGTGCCGAATATCATGAAATGCATAAAAAATTGCATGTTGGAAGGTAGCATTGGCATTTTTTAGACCGAAAGGAAGTTTATTATAGGTGAAAGTAACCCACAGACAGATGAAGGTGGTCTTGTGTTGATCTGTGGGCGATATATTGATCTGATTGTAACCAGAGAAATCATCCATAAATGAATAAATCTCACTCCCCACACACTCATCAATGAGCTGGCTAATGAAAGGTGTCGGGTAGTTATCTTTGGGACATGCATGATTAATGTCGCGATAATCAACAGATACCCTAATAGTGCCTTGTTTCTTGGTCACAAGGACAATATTAGAAACCCAATCCGTAAGTGGGATAGGGCAAATAAAACCAGCTTTAAAAATCTTTTCAACCCTTGCTTTGATAGTGGCAGTCTTTCGGGGTTGCATGGGGCATAAACACTGTCGAATAGTTTTAGTACCCAGATGCGTAGGTATTTCATCCACCATGATGCTAGGATCAATGTCGGGCATCTTTTCATATGACCGTGCACAAATATCATGAAATTCTCGAAAAAGATTAGTATAAAGTTGAATCTCCTCCAGAGTACAGGTTACTCCAACGTTAATGTGCTCGACAACCCCTGGATTAACAGAGATGTCGATAGGTTGAGTTTGCGTGATGTTCCCCATATTTCCCTTAGAGAAAACTTAATGGATTTGAATAGGTATCTAAAGGGGTTGGGAGGGGACAAAGGAAGCAAACTGCTCAAGACAAGTAAGCATAGTCCCATGGGTAGGGAGAAATGAGGAACGATTGTGATAATCAGACCAAGGGGGTTCCTAAGAAGACATAGTCTCGATAATTGCTTCATCTGAGGGAAATACTTCTTATAAGGGGTCCGAAGGAGTGCCATCTCCAAGCCAAGAGGATTGGACATACAAGTCGAGAGCCTTACACAAAGGATTAAGTTCAGGAAATGAAGCCGATGCAGAAACAATTTAAATGTAGTTGAGCTCAATAGGACTCAACTACATGAAATCAGCCCAAGATTCTACCTGGTCAGTGGGAGGAAGAACCCATGGATCAGAACGAACATAAATCATATTGACGGGAGCGATGTTGGGAGGTGGGAGTGAAAAAACACCCATGAGGGCAGGATCTTTAAAAAGTCCAACACCCACACTCTCATATGGAATGGAGGCATGCTCCACGAAAGGTAGATTGCCATCGGAAGAAGAGGAAGCAAAGAAGGACAACTGGTCTACCATGACAATCTTCCCTTGATGGGGAAAGTCAAGGACATGAAATAGAGATGAAGGCACAACTCGCATGGCATAGGTCCAGCTTCGTTCTAAGAGGAGGTTGTAAGTCAAATTGGCATCAACAACTTCGACTTCAACTTCAACCATCTTCCCTTCGAGAGTAACAGGCAGATGTGGGAGTATACCATTAGGATGAGAATCTCTCCCATCAAAAGCTTCCAAGGTATTGGGAGATGGGCTCAGGGTTGGAGAATCGATAGCCTTCCAACAAGCAACATACATGATGCAAGTAGAAGCGCCTTCATTAATATCAGTACGGTGAATAGTCTTAGAATTGATGATGACTGGAATAAGGAAATCTATTTGGTGAGGGAGTCTTGGTACATGATTTTCCAGGTCAAAAGTAATCAAATCCGAGTCAGCCGGGTCAATGCCACCGATGGTCGATAGCAACGACTTCCTCTGGGAGGGACAGCACTGGAGGACCTCCAATGCAGACATAGCTGAAGGACCTTGGGCTAATTCCTCAACCATGCTACAATTCTGAGCAGCACAAGCGATCCTCCAAACCATCCCAATCTACATGCTATAAACCCTTCTAGCACCAACTAGAGTCCTTCAACAAATCATAAACATGCAAAGAGACTTTCCCTAGGGGAAAGGGGAAGAGAAGAAAAATGGGCTTTGGTGGCCTGGGAAAGGATAAGAAAACCCAAATCCCATGGTGGCTTGGATCTACATGACCCAAGAATTCTAAACAAAGTTCTAGGAGCAAAGGTGTGGTGGAGATTGCTAAAGGAAATACGAACCCCCTGAGCGAAACTATGGAAACACAAGTATGCAATCAACTGGAATGAAATGACCCTCATATGAATGACAAGACAAGTAAAAGGTTCTCAAATTTTGAACAAGACCTGGGAGAATAGAGACTTAGTACAAAAACATAGTTTGTAGGAGATTAGAAGTGGAAATTTGTCCTTGTTCTGGGAGGACAATTGGCAGCAGGAAGACAAACTCAGGTACGAGGAACTAGAAAGTATCCAAACTGATACCATTAACAAAGGACTAAAGAGGGTAAGTGACTATTGGGATAAGTCAAGGAACAATGGCAAATGGAGAATATGGGAAGTTCTAGATTACAATGAGTTGACCATGCTGAGAACTCAAGCTAAAGCCTTAGAAGATATTCTGGTAAAAAGGAAAATCTTGACCTCAACCTCAGATGTCCAATTAAGATGGGGAAGAAATAATGTTGGTGTCTTCAACCTCAAAGAAGCCAAAAGAATAGCTACAGATCTTAACTTTCTAAACACTGGCAAGACTTGGAAAGACCTTTGGAATAACCCAGATTGGATGAAGATTAAACTATTCAGGTGGCTACTTCAACAAGACAAGATTCTAACATGGGCGAATCTCAGAAAGAGAGGTTGTGCTGCCCCTCCAGGTGTCACCTATGTTGTCAGCATGAAGAAACCACAAATCATCTTCTCAATATCTGCTCCTTCACTTCAACACTATGAAACTGGGTTGGAGACATCTTCAAGCAGACATACAGGAAAGTGGAGAAGAAATTTCTTGGACAATGAGACAACAAAAACAGCCTAGGCTTTAACTCCAGGGTTCTTGATCTAAAATGTATGGAAACAACACAACAATAGGATTTTCAAAGATAAAAAGGGCCCAACGAGTAGCATCATAATGCTAATCCTTAAACAAATCAAGGAGACAGTCAACACCCTCGGGGGATCCTCTATAGGAAAGCACATTGGACATAGAGAGGGGAGCATCCTAAAAAGTTTGGAGCCTCAGACACATATCCCTCAAAGTCCATATCATACCACAAAGCATACTGCAGAAGGAAAGACTTTCTAGCAACCCCCTTCACAGGATTTTTTTAAATTCAACATAGATGGAGCCTATAAAGGCAATCCTGGAGATGCAGGTTATGGAGGAGTCATGAGAGATGAGGAGGGAAACATACAAGTAATCTTTCACAGTCATCTAGGAAAAACCACCAACAATATGGCTAAGCTCATGGCTATGGAACAATGCTTGGAAACACTAATAGAGCACAATACGCATAATGTTATCATCGAGGCTAACTCGGAATTAGTCATCAATTCGGTTAAGTGGATATGCTCAGGATCAGCACCAGAGAAAATCTCATGCCACTCTAGGCTTCTACAGGTCTATTATAGAATTCAATCACACCTAAAAATTCTAATAACTCTCAGGTTTGTGCATGTTCGCAGGGAAGCCAACAAAGTAGTAGATTGGCTTGCCAATGAAAGGGTCAGATGCACACGAACCAACATGTTCTGTAGGTGGGAGGAGGTAACATACAGAAAAATGTGAGAATGATGCTCATCTTATGCCCTGATAGACAGGGAGCAATATCAGAATAGCGAGGGAAATGGAATATCATCTTTCATCAATGAAGAATAAGATTACATTAGAAAGTTACACAGAGTATGGGAACTTAAGGATCTCACAGGAAATCAATATTGTTTGCATTAGCACAAGTGTTACTGGAAGCCTGGATAGAGGAAGTCCTCGTGCCATTGGCCGTTTGCTCATGAGGAAAAATATTGGAGGTGATAGGCTATCAAGATGGACGATGAACTTGAAAGGAAGAGAATGGGAGTCAAAACAGCTTCTGGCTTACCAACTTCTTCAGGTGCTCTCAAATCCAAAAGTGGTTTTTATGGATTGCTTGCATTTCCATTCAACTATCCACATGTGGCTTTGGGAGGAGAAGGAATACTGCCTTCATCGGGTACATATTCCTTGGGCAGAAAATTCGCGTGATTTCACCATGGAGCAGATTGATGGCTATAAGCAGTCGAATGAGTTTGGGGGTCAAAGGAAAAGGAAACATGAGTCAAATCAAATTTTGCTAAACCACCCTTATTGGGTGCCCTCTAATCCTAAAGTGGTTTCCATGAAATGCAAGCGATACCACTCAGTTGTCTACACGTGGCTGGGGGAGTAGAGTGAATACCGCCCTCATTGCGTGGGTATTCATCGGGCCTCTGCACCAAGCGATATGGATATTGGCCATCGGATCAGGAGGGAGAAAATCGATGGCTACAGAATGTCAAGTAGGTTAGTGGGTTTGAGTGGTAGCCAGTAAAGGTCAAATCAGCTTCTAGTTTACCACCCTTAGCGAGTGCCCACAAATCCTTAAGTGGTTTTATGATTTGCATGATACCACTCAAACATCTACATGTGGAAATGGGAGGAGTGAGAATACCACCCTCATTGGGTGGGTATTCCTCGGGCTACTTCTCTGTGCAATATGGATACTGTCCATTGGATCAGGAGGAGGCAGATCAACAACTACTCAGAGTCATGTAGATTTGTGGGTACATGTGATAGTTGGTGGATCCAAAATCTTTTGTACTTTGGTTTTATTTTTCCCTTTTGTTCACCTAAGTGCTACTTCAAGGGCACTATGTGCTGATTTATTTCTTCCCTTTGTTGGAGAATGAGTCATCTTAAGGCCTGTTGTATCTTATGTAACTTATTTTCATTCCCAAGTCAATAGAAGGTTCGACTCTTGCTTTAGCACAAAAGTAACCAAGTAACTAATCTCAATTTTATAGCTAATAAAAATTCCACAAAGGAAAATAATAAAACTTAAAAGGAGTGACAACCTTACCAATATAGCATTCTTTCTCAATGGAAATCTTCAATAATTCTTTAATACAATAAGAATTACAAAAGAAAAAAATGTCATAGTTTAATATTCACTGTTAATTCAGTGAAGCACCTAAATGTTTGGAGAAAATGCTCCTTCGTCTCCACAATTTGTTGCATCTTGACCATACATCTTCTTAATTAGAGCCTGGAAGATCCACAAAAGGTTAGGAAATTTTATGAAACCAATGGCAAAACAAAACATTTATTAAGAAGGAAAACTAAAAGTAGACTATGCACATATTCTCTAGTTTAGTGTTCAAAATTTATTTGTAAAAAAAATGTGAATAACAAAACATTGGTGAGGCATCCTTGTAGACAATTCCTTATTTCTGAGTCCCACTTTCAAGGGCTTGATGGGATGAAACAACAAGAGAGACACAGTAACTGTGAAATGAATCTACATATAATGTGATATTGTCCAAATAATGGCACAAATGGTGAAACAAGTTAGAATGGAAGTTAATAAATGGGATGTAGATGCAACAAATAGGAAAATAGAGGAACTACTTCTAGTTAACTCCGTGGAAAAATCTACCTGGTTGGTCTTGGGAAATTCCCTGCACTTGAAGGGTACATTGTAGAACGAATTTGATTTCTCGGAAATTTTCAATAGAGAACCTACTATTGCATACTAGATATTGCTACAACCTAACTTGATTGAAACTTCTATTACATATTAGATATGGAAAAAAAAAAAAAAAAAGTCAAGTTCACAATAATACCTCCCCAACTCAATAACCTTAACTTTCAATAAATGAAAAGATGAATCTAGTACTTAATATTACTAACCAGTGCACATTCTTAATAATGGATTGCACTAAATATTTGGAAGATACAAGGATAATAATGGATGCAGTGACCAGTACCATATTTTTCGATGTATACATTGCTATCAAAGGAAGAAAATGTATTCTTCTAAATTTCAAGTTAGCCGACTCTAGAGCATACTATTGACTTTGATTACATGGGCATAGCTTCAACATGAGTTCAAAGGGAGTAGGAAACAAGACTACATTTTCAATGATAAATATCAGTGGAAGTGGTGGGCCCCAGTATTGCAGCAATGATGTTGCAAGTCCTGGGACTCCCTTCTTTACTTTTATCAACCCGGTTGTTCGTAACAAACTTGGAATCGACGGTGCTATATGCACAAATACTAGCTCTTACTGCAGGCTGTCACTTGCTCAGCTGGCACAAGTCCACTAGGAGCTTAAGCTAACTTCTATGAGCTCCTAGAAGAGGCTTTTAACTGTGATAGATGGAACCTAACTCAACAGAGGCTAGTCTATTTGCAGAAAGAAGCTGAAAGCGAAAAAGAAATGCAAACCCTAGCAAACCCTAATTTTACTGACTAACCCTACCGGTGCAAGAAAAGAGATGAAAGCAGTGGAAGTGGATTCCATTGAATTTTAGAAAGGTAAAATGCATGCGACTAAGCTACTTCTACAATAGAATCTGGAAAAAACATCCTTTTGCATTTTCGAGTAATTTTGCAGAATTATTAGGCATGTGCTTTAACTATTTTTCATTGTACAGAGGTTGATTGACAAAATCAAATGGGGTAGGCACTTGTAGGAGGTTGTTTAGGTGAGAAGAGGGCATAAGGGGTCCCTAGAACCCTTCCAAAGAGTTTCACAGTGATCAGATCTCAAAAAACCACTCACGTGAACTTCTACAGGAAGTCTACAGGGGTTCTACAGGATGTTCTATAGGAAGATCCGAAAGAGGACTTTGGAGGGTTGATGATGGAGAAAAAGTGGGAAAGTGAAAATGGAGGATGGATGAGGATGAAAAAAGGCCTAGGACCCGGTAAATGAGGCTAAGGAGTGATTGAGGTGGTTGGATTCATTCAAGGATTGAAGGAGCGATGTTGCAAAAGAATGTAGGAATTAGGGCAAATTGGAAAAGTGTGGCAAATGAAGGGAAGGAATCTTCGATTGGGGATAGGAGCAGGTTGTATGATGGAGGAAGGCTAGGTAGGAAGCTATTACAGGTGTTCTGTGCACTATTTTCCAAAACTGATCGAACAAAGACTAGGAAAACTAGAGATCTAGCTATTTTGACGTAATCTGACCTAAAAACCAGAAACATGATGAACAAAAGTTTATAGACAGGAAATAATGTAAGATAAATATGGAAACTAAGTAAGAACAGATCTTAAACATTCAATTACAACTGGTATCAACCTTTCCAACTAAAAATCTAACACTAGCAATTGCATGGAAAGGCAAAAATAGTGTTTTTGTGGCAGCAAGTATGCCTTGGTCTCAGCTCATGGTCCCAAGGAGGGAGAGATGGGATCAAGGATTGCTTGATGGCCTTTTTGTAGATCTTTTCCTTTACCAAACTATCAAATCAAACTGAAGTATGAAAAGCTACTTTAATCATCGAAAACAACCTAAATAGCAAAGCAAGATCTTAACCTAAATAACATAAATTATTCTATGAATGGAGCAAAGACACATAAAAGTACACAAAGGATGTGTTGGCACTTTGGTTGGGCCCAACCCCAAGAGATACAGCCTCCTAAGAAAAATTAGAGCTACTGCAAAGCTAGATTCGCCTTTATTGATGAAAAATAATATTTACATCCCAAAAACTGTCTACAAAAAAAAGGTCGAAAATGTGCTGATACAGAGTTGCACTAAAGTGTGAAAATAAACTCCCAAATGATTAATCTACGAAATAAAATCTATATAACATCTAACTAACCAAACTAAGCCCCTAATCCTTCTTATTTATACAAATTGAGGACCCCAACAGTCATCCTAAACTTTAGGAACTCGACTGCCAAAACTTGTAGTTAACAGTAGCTTCACTAGCCCTGCTCGACTGCCCTTTGGCTTTGTGTTCTGAATTTTTGATGGAGAATTCAAGGTAAGGCCTCATAAATCAAGGGGACACATTCCTACAAATCCTCTCCCTTGTTCTTCCACGAATTTGGTTGCCAAGTGCTAATTAAACTTTTGATTTTGTCTCAAAATTGACCAAAAATCTGCATAAAGCACACATTATACTTTTTCACATAATGACTAACCCAGTTCACTCTATTAGCATAAATATAATAAAAAACATGCAATAAACTAATAAGAATGGTGGATTAAGTCGAATTAGGAGGTTGAATGAGCCCATATAAGTACCCATTTTTGGGGCTCATCATCACCCCCTATTGAAAAAGGATTTTGGAGGGTTGATGGTGGAAAAATAGTGGGAAAGTGAAAATGGAGGATGGATGAGGATGAAAGGGGACTAGGACTTGGTAAATGAGGCTAAGGAATGATTAAGGTGGTTGGATTCATTCAAGGATGGAAGGAGCGATGTTGCACAACAATGTAGGAATTAGGGAAAATTGGAAAAGTGTGGCAAATGAGGGGAAGGAATCTTGTATTAGGGGTTGGAGCAGGTTGTATTATGGAGGAAGGCTAGGTAGGAAGATATTATAGGTGTTATGCACATTATTTTCCAAAACTAATCGAACAAAGACTAGGAAAACTAGAGATCTGGCTATTTTGACCTAATCTGACCTAAAAACCAGAAACGTGATGAACATAAGTTTATAGACAGGAAATCATGCAAGATAACTATGGAAACTAAGTAAGAAGAGATCTTAAACATGCAAGTACAACTGGTATCAACTTTTCCAACTAAAAATCTAACACTAGCAATTGTATGGAAAGACAAAAACAATGTTTTTGTGGCAACAAGTACACCTTGGTCTCAACTCATGGTCCCAAGGAGGGAGAGATGGGATCAAGGATTTCTTAACGACCTTTTTGAAGATATTTTCCTTTACCAAACTATCAAATCAACCTGAAGTATGAAAAATTATTTTAATCGTCGAAAACAACCTAAGTAGCAAAAGAAGATCTTAACCTAAATAACGAAAATTATTCTATGAATGCAACAAAGACACATAAAGGTACACAAAGGAGGTGTTCGCACTTGGGTTAGGCCCAACCACAAGAGCTACAGCCTCCTAATAAATATTAGAGCTAGTGAAAAGCTGGATTCATTTTTATTGATCAAAAAATAATAGTTACATCCCTAAAATTGTCTACAAGAAAAACCTCAAAAATGTGTTGATATAGAGCTGCAATAAAGTGTGAAAATAGACTCCCAAAATGACTAATCTACTGACTAAAGTATAACTAACATCTGACTAACCAAAATTAGGCCCTAAGCCTTCTTATTTATACAAATTGAGGACCCAACAGTCCTCCTAAACTTTAGGAACTCAGCCGCCAAAACTTGCAGTTAAAAGCAACTTCACTAGCCCTGCTCGATTGCCCTTTGGCTTTGTGCTCTGAATTTTTGATGGAGAATTCGAGTTAAGGGCTCATAAATGAAGGGGACACCTTCCTACAAATCCTCTCCCTTTTTCTTCCATGAATTTGGCTGCCAAATGCTCATTAAACCTTTGATTTTGTCTCAAAATTGACCAAAAATCTGCATAAAGCACACATTAGACTTTTTGGCATAATGACTAACCCAGTTCACTCTATTAGCATAAATATAATAAAAAACATGCAATAAACTAATGAGAATGGTGGATTAAGATGAATTAGGAGGTTGAATGATCCCATATAATTACCCATTTTTGGGGCTCATCAGGAAGTAGTAGAGAGGTCAATGAACAATCCAATTTTCAATATGAGATATATTCTCCTTCACTTGCAACCTACTCTATACTCTACTACTCTTTTGACCTGAAGATGAGTGAAATATTTCACTCAAAACACATTGGCTCAAAAATATTTCAACCAATGTATGCAAAAATTAATGAAAATTAACCTTCTTGATGAAGATGCAATATTGTGTTTTATTGAAAATGCTCATCAAGGTATGCTTTAAAAAAGCCATTTTTAGGACATAGGTTTCTATCCTTAGCTAATTTTTAAAAAAGATAGTTTGTTCCATTATACCTTGTACTTATTTTTAGTATAAAGGAAATAAATTTCAACAAAATGTTTCACCATTCATTTCTTAAAACTAAAAATAAAATGAAATTGAAGCTTCTATGGAAAATAAGAATAAAACCTCAATTCTTTGACTTGGAAAACTGCTCCTCATAATGAAAAGAATGGTCAAAACCATAAATCCTATCTATAAATTTCTCTTTTTCTTCTATATGCAAAATTCTCACAAATATGAACCATTCCAACAATGCTTTTGAGTTTTCCAGAAATGGAGCGCTCAAAAATGCCAAAATTGGACTAAAACAACACATTTTTCTCCTACAATTGACATATTGCTTGTTTGTAATGAATAATACCATCACCAAACCACAAAATGAATCTCTTAACTTTATGTGGTTTCATTATTTGATCCCTTGGAGGAAAATGAAATTCCTATGAAAATAAATTGCCTCTAAAGAACAAAGCCAAAATTGCTAGTACAATGACAAAAATGATTATGTTGATAAAGCAATTAGAAAGGAGAGGCTTATTCTGGCTTCCCCCTAAAGCTAGGTATTCAACTTGCATTTTTTCCTTCATGGCCTTAGACAATTCCTTCTACACTCACATACGAGGGGTCAATCCCTTGTACTCTCAACTTCTTATTTAACTTACCTATTATTAGATTGTTGGAAATGTTGTGCTGTAGAAAATTCATGTAAAGAAAATACATGATGATCATGGTCTAAGCTTGCATGCCATCAAATTTTACATTAGAAAAATCCACATCTAACAAGGGTAGATTTTATTTTATGGCCCATACGAGAGGGAATGTATGCTAGAAGATCTCAAGTTTATGTGCAATTCACACAACATTTAATGGGGAAGATAATAGAAGATAGTGATGGACATAAAAATGTATATTTACCTTCTCTTCAGTTGCACCATAAGAGTACTTGATAGTTACAAACTTCTTTGGTGCTATGTGTTTGAGGATCATACACAATGGAAACTTCTTGACTTGCACATCATTATAAAATTTCATTAGTACTGACATTGAGCAACAAAATAACATAGAAATAAACAAAACTATATTTTAAATGAGACTAGTCATTTCCTTGACACTAATAAATAAAATTTCTACTGCCAAGAACGAAAGTCCATATCCCTATTTTAGTTTAAAAAAATGCAAACACTTGTCATTTAATGTTACGACTCTTGAGAAAGAAGAAGAAAAAAATCCTCAAAGCAAACAACAATTAGATTTCAAAGCCCCACTTTTGCTAGTTCTAGGATGATCATGGATTGTACTTACCAAAAGGATGCAATCTATGTTTCAGATGCTTTCAATTAGATATTACTTTCCATCTAATAGTTCTTATCTAAATCAAACATTTCTCTCTAATATCCAAAAATAGTAACTGATGTCAACGAATGGAAAACAATTCTTCATGAGAATGAGTCAACCTGTGGCAATAATATGAATAGAAAAAAAATGTGGGATTGCAAATTACGCTCCTAGAACATTCCCTCTTTAGGATAGAGATGCCTTATAAGTTTTAGTAATTTGTGTTGCAAATTAATATGAATTTGGGAAGGTTAAATATTCCAGTGGTTTCATGGGAAAAAAGTCGTTTGATTTATATCATTTCAATGAAATTTACAAGGCTATAAAAAATGTACCAATCATGTTATTTTGGTTTGTTCTATTGATGTTGTAGAGAAATTGTGGAGCCAAGCTCTTTATTTTTGAAATAGTACACCAAATAAAAAATATATGCCAATGATGAGGGTATTTATATGACAATGAATCCTAAAGAGAGTTACAGATCTCAGGTTTTATATTGAAGATATCAATAAGCATGAGAATGTATCTACAATATTCAATAGGACAAGCAGACATTCTGGGCTAAAAGGCATATAATGTTCAATTGTAGGGAGGGTCCTATACATGAGGTTTTATTTATTTACTTGGGGATGCTATGGGGATGAATATGGTGTCCAAGGGTGTGCATAATTTTTTTTATGTCCTTCAGAATGAGTTTCATGAAATGGACATTATCAGTGTTTCTAGAAATTCAATGTAGACAAGAAACCCAAAACTATGAATTCGATTGAAGGGCATGGAAAATTAGTGGTGTGTGACGCTTTCATCACCAAGGAAGTTATTAGCAAGGTTTTGAATACAATTGTTCCTATTTTTTTTAAGTTGAACATGCTCAAGAACTTAACTGGATCTACAATAGTTGGTGCCATGGGAGCCTTTAATGCTCATACATCCAATATTGTCTATGTTATATTTATTGCAATTGGCTAAGATCTTTCCCAAAACGTTGAGAGTTCTCATTGTATTATAATGACGAAGGTTTCCAATGGTGGCAAGGATTTTCATGTATCAATCACAATGCCTTGTATTAAGGTGGGAACTATGGGAAGAGAAATGAAGATGGCTTCAAAAGATGATTGATAAAATAAATGAATAACTTGTAAATGTGGGCCCTCTTGATCTTATGATTAGGGTTGAAATATCCTTTGGCCTGTAATCTATGAAAGCATTAAAGTATTAAATCACTTGTGTTACCACACAAACCAATGCCTTAGCTCAAAGTCCCAAACATAGACATGTGCTATCCAACTCACTTCATTATCACTTCACCAACTCTCCCCTTCATATTATCTAGCATTCAAAGGCCCTACAACAATGTTTTATTCTCCAATAAAATCTTTCTTTTTCTTTCCAACTGAGCACACAAGCTCCATACCTCCACAACATCACCCAAGAGAGACATTCCCAAGCCACATCCAACATCCAAAGGCTCTTGAAGGGGCTAGTTTCCTTCATCAAATGTGCAAGAAAAATCTCAACTTCTAATATCTCCAAATGGTGGATCTCCTTCATATGAATTAGTGAATATGCTTTAAAGGTGGATGAAACCTCATAAAAACAATTCCAAATCAATTCCATATTTCAATAATTCAATGAAGTAAAGTTCTCCTCTAAGATACATCCTCAGTCCTCAAATCCCTTTCATCTTAGCTTCATGAACAATGTATAAGGGTGACACCTGTCTCCAAATCTGACATGAGGATCATCTATTCCTCCAAAGGCTCACATCCTTCCCAATGTGGGTAAGCAATTAAACAACCCAACCAAAGTGTTAAAAATTAACAAGTTTGTTGATTTGAAATCTAGAATGAGGCCTCAAACAGTTCACTTCCAAGCCACTAAGAAGGCTCATTGAACAAGGCCAACCATCACAAACTGCTCCACATGGATATATACATATTTGTCTACTTCCAACAAAAATCAATGCTAGTTTCTACTCATACATGTTGGCTTCCAAAGTAAGTGATATGGATGTTCACCCTTTAAAAACCACACCTTATATCCCAAGCAACTTCATTTTGATCTTCCACTTGGGGCTAAAATGAAGTTGAATCAACATCCAAGTTTGAGGTCGCTATAACTCCTAATAAAAAATAAGATCCATAACTTACATCCATATTACCCTCTTCATATTCTCAACATGTTATGTATGTGAAGTTTGAACCATGCATGTGGGTTTTAAGGGTTGGAGTTGCTACAAAGATTTAAACACTTTGATGACCAACTATATACCAATTTGTTTGCAACTGATCTAAAAGTCTTGAACTTTTTATTAAGACGGTAAAATATGAAGGCAATTATGAAGTATTTAGCTACACAATAATTATATATGCTCCATGCATCAAGCACCATAGTAGTTGTTGTTACTACCTCACCAGTCATTTCATTTGTATGTACCGTTGAAGTTTTCGCAGGGATTTTTGAAGCTACCTCAAATTCTAGGCTATTGACCTCTCAATAGATAACACCTGAGTCTTCAGAGATATTAACAATTAAACTGTAAGGGTGGAAATGGTTATGTATTTTATTTCCCTAGTATGTTCATATAAAAACCTTTGCATATGTAAACAACACTAGCCATGAATACCATCCTTCAAAAAATCCTCAGCTAAGATGCAACTATTGTGTGTGATTTACTAATGCATTCATCATCTTCGAAAGGAAAACACTCTAGAATTTCTTTTCAGAGATTTATTTGAATATCAACATAGTTGAATATTTCTTTACTAATATTGTGTAGGAAGAAAGTACTCGTTCCATAAAATTCCCTTTAGAAAAATGCATTGAAATCAAAATAAATTTAGACACGATGAATTATCATATTTGATGTTGTGAGACCATCATGCTACCTAACCTCCCTCATGAAAATCTGATAGCTCAGCCTATCTCTGATATATTCAAAGGTGAAAATTTAAAGACAAAAATATTAGGAGTTGCATCTCCAAGCTTTCTAGCCCTAGTCATGCAACAAGCTTTCCCATAAAGATGCTTTGAGATCAAATTTGAATCCAATATGAGATTCTTGTACTTCTTGGAGAAATTTTCCTTAGTAATGGTCTTTCCTCGCAAAATTCAAATTCAAATAAAAACCATCCTTCCTCACATCCTCTGCATTCCCTAAGTCTTTCACAATTGTTTCATTAGTTTCAAACCCACTAGGGAAAGAACAAAAGAAAATGGAATTGAGGGAAACCACCACATCCATTAAAGATAATAAGTGATTGATATCCTATTGAATCATGTGATCTAAACTACATGTACAGATTGAAGTGCTAATATAGGCTCCTAGTTGGAGATGTGGGCTTCTCTTGGTAGCAGTATCTGCACATAAAATGTTTGCATATGTAAGCAGATCTAACCACGAATATAATCCTTAGCTTGAGTTGCAACTCTTGTGTTCATAATCTCCAAAAGGGAAGCTCTATAGCATTTTTTTTAGAGACTGACTATAATTTCAATGTAGTGGCCTATTGCTTTACTAGTTTTATACAAGAATCGAGCAACCTTTCCATAACATTCCCATTAGAAGAATACATTGACAACAACTTTCCCTCCAAAACATTGTAAATATATTTCCTTAACATATAGAAATGTAGATGTGGACTAAGGCTAAAGTCAACCAAAATCAATTGTTTGGAGTCCTAAAGGATTCTAACATTTTATTTTCTAAGATTATCATGCACCCAAACTCCCTCATGAAAATATGACAGCTCTGCTTATCTTCCATATATTCAAAATTAATTGTGTGCAATTCAAAATCAAAAGAGGGAGTTCCATCTCAAAGCCTTATAACCTTAGTCATCCAATGTAATTCCCCATAAAGGTGTTGTAAGATCAACTTTGAATCCAATATGGGATGCATGTACTTCTTGGAGAAATGCTCCTCCACAATGGTCTTTCTTCCCAAAATTCACATTTGAATGAAAATTTTCTTTCCTCACATCCTTTTCATTCACTAACTTTTCCATATTTGTTTCATCAGGTTCAAATCCCCTAGGGAAATCAGAAACAAAATTGAAATGGAGGGGAACCAGAATAACCATTCAAGCCGATAATTGATTCATATCCTATTGGATCATGTGATCTAAGCTGCATACACATATTTAAGTGGTAGCATTCTTAAAGAAGGGGCCTAGACACCATATTTTTAACAAAACCATTAGCTACTAAAAATCATGTGTTTCAAAACAATGTCCAAAACCTATGAGCCAAAACTCATGGCCTATTTTTTTACATCTAAGAGTGACCTTCTTTGGACTATCTCAAAAAACCTTTTAAAAAGACTAAGAATTCATTATGAATTCTCCTAGATCGCTATTCCACCATTTGAACATATTTTCACTGGACAAAAATTGTAGGAACATAAGTTCATATTTCTTATATTTACAAATGATTTTTTGGTTGATTTGATATAGCAGTTGGTGTCCCTTTTGGTGGGAGATATGAAATTTGGAGACCTATTTTCAATGTAGCAGTCAATGTCTCTTTGTTGGGAGATATGATATTTGGAGACCTATTTTCAAGATAAAATACCTTTTATTCTGCCATCATGTAAACTCGACCTAAATTTTATTTTACTATCAACATTTCACTATTGCTAAAAATTGTGCTTCAAAATGTTCCATTAATGTCTATGTTTTGTTGTTATACCTGCTATGTACTATTAATTTAATATCCTACATTGAAACTTCCTAAAACCATCCATTCAATGCTAATATCTATAGTCGTTTAGACTAGGTCAGATCTCAGCCTCTTTAGTATGTCATCTGCAATCTCCAAACAACATTCATGAAGTGCTTTCTAGTTTGACCCATGTTTACACTACATTATAATTTTTTTATGTAATTTAGCTCAATCAAAATGTTTATAGGACAATATATTACCACATATCTTACATAACTGAGCTAGAGAAGAGTGCCTCTTGGCGCAATAACAAGTCATCATTTCTTAACATACTTTTACTTTGAAACACTACAACACTGGCTTATATCAATATTTAGTTATAAATAAGGGAGTGAATGTGGCACTACACCACTTCAAGATTTGAAAGGACAACTATTTTAGACAATTGGAAATGGACTCTAATAATCTATCCTTGAAACTTTTCTTCAGTGCATAATCCTTCCATTTGAAAGTTGATGGAAACATTTTCTAGTGAGCAGGAGGCTTCATGCCTTGAAGTTGGCAATTACAACCACCCAACTTGAACGTTGCCAACTTCATATCTGGATTCCCATTGAAAATACCGATTCTTAAGCCACTAGGAAACTAATTATATGATATTTGTACCACCGATAACTATAGTGAGCAAGAAATGTAGATGTCAATTACCCTTTGTCAAGGTGATGCTTAGCCTTTCCCAGAGCATGACACTAATATTTGCACTGGAAACTTTGAGTTGTAATATTTTCATTGATCCAAGTAGTGCAGTTAGATCTCAGGCCTTCTTTAGGTTTGTAAAATCATGTGCACTACTACTATCTATTGATAGAATTGTTATTGGTATTTAATGTAGAATCTATTGGTAGAATGATTATTGGTCTTTAATGTTGGTGACTTCATCAGGTTCACTTAAGAATGCATGCTTCAATATCAATGGAGGGAAATCATATTTTTCTTTACAATAACATTGTCATCATTGCTTTTTGAAATATCTTCATTCTCTTTAGTATATAGCTTAATAGCTTGGGTATTACATTAGTATATATTTTTTGGAATGTAGACATGTCTTGGTAAATGATTATCATGACATTTATTGTACTACTCTGCAGCCATAGTAAACTATGAATAAATAATGTAAGATTAAATGAATATATGAATGCTGACAAAATATTTCTCTATTTTCCAATTCAGTAAAGGATATACTTATGCCTACATACAGTTATACATGAACATGTGAATGTGGTACACCATACAAGTGCCTCCACAACTTTACAATACTATGGAATTTTTTCCAAGAAAGTATTAATTTGCATGTGAAACTAAGGGAGTTACTTTTTGGAAATACATTTGTCAAACTACAAAGAATTCATTTCTAGCTAGTAGTGATTTTTGCTAAGCTTTGAAAAAAATATTGATTTCGATTTTATGCTTGCTTAGGCTTGTAAATTTTTCATTACTTTTGATGATGCCTAGATCTTTCATCTCTATTATTTGATCTCGTCGGTCCTTGAATTAATTTTTACTTTCCAATTAGATTGAATAATATGTGTTACTTTTTTGTTCATTGAGACAGTGACTGCCTCAAGTTACTTAAAATTTATGTTTATCTGGCTTTTGTAGTTCCTTTTAGTATTCTTCCAACTATAACAGTTTTATACAAATAAATAAATGTTTTTCTATATTGTTGGAACTTGATTACAATACTATAGTTGGATTTGTATGTAGGATGAAATAGGAGGGGAATTGGTATTTTTACATCCTAAAGGAGCTATTGAGAGGCAAAATGTTTAAGGTTTTTGGAAAAGAAATCATACACATCATGGATATGAGCTTCTTTACACACCACATGTGCCCAAAGCTAACCTCTGGAAGATTAGTTGACATCTAGAGTTTTACAAAGAAAAATGTTTAATCAAATGTATGTTGAAGGTGAGGTATATCAACTTAGTCCCATGAACTGTCTCTATCATATACTTGTGCACAAGAATATCCCACACTCATATAGGGACTTACCCTTTTAAAGTTTTAGAATTGGGCATTGTTTATAGATATGAGATGTCAAGAAGTTTACAAGGTATTTTCTATGTAGGGGGTTTCACCTAGGTATGTTTTTGTATCTCTTCCCAATAATTAATTTGACAAGTGGTATTTTCCTATCTAGACATTTGTTTTTCTTTCAAAATTTATTAGCGGCCATGACCAAGTGCTTGGATATTTTATTGTATAGATTTGGAAGATCATGAATTCCATTTACTTATGATTTCAAGGGAGCCATTTTGGTTCAAGGGAAAATTCAAAATATACAAACCTACGCCATTGAAAATAGTGCAAATTGATACCTTCCTTAAGACAAATTTTCTGGCTACTTACAACCTCACATGTATTTCAGATCTTCATACTCTATAGTAAACTCTTATAATAGTCTAGTGATTAGCGATGTAAATGGATTTATGTTTCAGACATCTCCTTTATCCATTTGCACTAAATGAGAAAATCATTGCTAGCTTCCTGCTCCATGCTGTCCCTTCATTCAAGCTTCATCTTAGTTTGGCTTGGAAATGTCCTTGTCCATGGTATTAAAATCAACTTTTCAGGGAATTTGTTCTATCATTTTCTTTATGCCTACCTTGTAAGTTATTTTTCTCAGCCACAAAATATTAATGAGTCAAAATTCTTGCCTCATTTACTTGCAACTGCACGTCTAAGCCTTCTATTCATATTCATCAGAATTGCGTCCCCATAAATATGCTTTAAGATTAATTTTGAATCTAATATGAGATGCATGTACTTCCTGGAGAAATACTCCTCCACAATGACCTTTCTTCCAAAAAGTCGCATTTAAACGAAAACTATATTTCTCACATCCTCTACATTCTCTGAATTTTCCATGATTGTTTCATCAAGTCAAACCCACTAGGGCAAGCACAAACAAAAATGAAATGGAGGGGAATCACAACAAACATTACTGCTAATAATTGATTCATATCCTATTAAATCATGTGAGCTAACTTGCATACACATATTTAAGTGGTAACATTCTTAACTTAGGGGCTCATAAACCATGTGTTTAACAAAACCATTAGCTACGTAAAACCATGTGTTTCAAAGCAATGTCCAAAACCAATGAGCCAAAATCATTGCCTATTGTTTTACATCTAAGAGCGACCTCCTTTGGACTATGTTGAAAACCCTTTTAGATAGGTTGTGCATTCATTACAAATTCTCCTAGATCACTATTCCACCATCTAAACATATTTGCACTAGATAAGCGTTATAGGAACATAATTTCATACTTCTTATATTTGCAAATGATTTTTTGATTGATTTGCTATAGCAGTCAGTGTCCCTTTTCCTGGGAGATATGATATTTGGAGACCTATTTTCAGTGTAGTAGTCAGTCTGCTTTTTGCTGGGAGATATGCTATTTGGAGACCTATTTTCAAGGTACAATACCTATTTATTCTACCATCATGTGAAATCCTAAATTTTATTTTATTGTCAACATTTAACTATAGCTAAGAATTGTGCTTCAAACTAATCCATTAGTGTCTTTGTTTTGATGTTATTCCTGCTATGTACTATTAATTTAAAATCCTATCTTGAAACTTCTTAAAGCCCTCCATACAATGTTGATCTGTAGTCATGAAGACAAAGTAAAATCCTAGTCTCTTTAGTATGCCATCTGCAATCTCTAAACAACCTTGATGTCCCTCCCTCTTTGCTGTAATGGATGATTTCAGTACATTGGACCAAGAAACTGAGGGAAACAATTGATGCAGAGGTAAATAAGGAAGCGACAAAGATTGGGAAGTCGATTCCCCAAGAAGATATATGCACAAGCAAAGTGTTTCAAATTGTTACTCAAACCCCATCTGGAGGCGGGTCCTCATTGGGGTGAAAAAGGATTTTTTGGTTTGGGATTTGAAAATAGAGATCCATAACATTTCTAGTATTCCAATGGAGTCACAAATTTTCATCTATGTCAGTAGATCTATGAAGGATGATCAACAACTTCAGGACAATGGAGTAGATATGAATTCAAGAATTATCATTAACTTGAGATTGCGGAAGGCACGCCTAGACCAATCCATGGATCTACCTCATTTAAAGACACTCTTAAATGTGAATATGTTGCATTAGGTAAATCAGAACATAATCTAAACATTCTTGGGCACTATATTGTGGAGAAAAAAAAAACAAATTCTCGCAATGATAATAGATCTAGTAGAGTCAACAAATATTGGCACAATCTTCCAATCCCAGGCACTTATTTGCAAGCTTAATGGGTTTTGGCCAAAACCTATGGACCTCTTTCAATTGATTTTTATGACCTAGATACCAAACTGTGAGATCCATATATGCTCCAAAGGCTTCTTCATAGTAAAATTTGAATCATCAGAGTTCAGAGATGATGTTATACAAGAGGGCCATCGTTCTTGGGTAATACAAGACTATTTATTACCCCATGGTTCCAAGAATTCAATGCCAAATCAAAGGTTGTTTCCAAAATTCTAGTTTGGGTAAGTGTTGAGTCTTGAAAATGTCATTCATTTCCATTACACTTTCACTATTATGTCCATTATATCACCTCCATTTCACTACTATGTCACCACATTCATCCCACTTTCATTATCATTGGGCCACATTTATGTTTTTCCAATCTTTATTAATTCTAAGCCTTTTAAGGGAATTTGTGGTTAAAAATTAGGAAATAATGTGCATAAGCTTATACCTAACCAATGGGTTGAGATTGTTGACATGTGTAGGTTGAAAGGAGGCTTCTAGAAGACCCTTATGTGGCACTCTAAGGCCAAATTCGAATTTGAGTGGAAAGAATCATGTGATCATGAGGATATGTGTCACATCTCCTAATTGTATTGTAACTCTAAAGAGACATGTGTCTTATCAGTTCCTATTTTGATTAGGACTCTAGAGGTAGAGGGAGAGGTTCATGGATTATCATTAATGAGATGGCTCTCATCTTTTTATAAATAGGAGATCTCTCTCCTTCATTTGTTAGTCTTTTTAGTCCCTAGTTCTTAAGATTGTAGTTCTTCCTTGATGGCTTTTGAAAGGTTTGGAGAACTTTGTTGTACTTTGTACTTTTGAAGAATTTGAATAAAGCTTTGATGTCCTCAACATGGAAGGAGATGTGAAGTAGATATCATGGAGCACATTAGAATGTAAGGTAGAGTAGATTTCATTTTGTAAATATTGCTTTGTAGAATGTAAGGTAGAATAGACTTCATTTTGTAAATATTACTTTGATTTGATTTGATTACTTTCAAGTTTGATAGATTAGATTTTTCATTCATGCAATTTTAATTCATGCAAGTGTGTTCAATTTTGCTTTGATTTCATAGGTGGCAGAGGGGCCCCTGCCTTGTATAGTTGTCATTTAATTTTGCATTTAATTTTGTTATGCTTATGTATATTAGTTGTACATAAATTGCTTTCAAGTTGATTGTAGATTAGTGATGCACATAGCCTTTTAATGACTAATGACATGATAGAATCATCTTGTCCTTTTGCTGAAGCAGCAAGGATATTGGGTCTCATAGTCACTAACTCATTGTTTGGTTATTGCATTTTATCTTAATTGAACTAATGACATGATAGAATCATCTTGTCCTTTTGCTGAAGCAGCAAGGATATTGGGTCTCATAGTCACTAACTCATTGTTTGGTTATTGCATTTTATCTTAATTGAACTAATGACATGATAGAATCATCTTGTCCTTTTTCTGAAGCAGCAAGGATACTGGGTCTCATAGTCATTAGAAAACCAACAAGAACAAAACCCCAAAAACAACATAAACTATAAAACAACGAAGTAAGAGAAAGGTTAACTAAGCACATATAGTGCACCACACTTCATCATTTTACGATACCCGGATTGATAATTTATGTAGAGCAATTTAAGACGTTAAATTGACTAGACATTTTGGCGCCATTGCCGGGGAAGTGTAATTAGGAGACCTTATTTCTTACATCTGAAAAAAAAAAGTTAATAATTCCTGAGTATGCTCTCCTCTTGCACTTTGTGTGATCTAGAGGATCAGAAAAAGGATTGTTATGTTAAAAAAGAAAAAAGAAAAAAAGAAAAAATGAGACAAAATAAACTTCAACATTTCAATTGATTCAATAAAAAAAAATGATGAAAAAAAAATGAAACTCAACTGCTTTGATAGGTTCAAATTGACCAAAATTGTCTAGTTATGCTTTGTAGTGGTCTTCAAAACACTGTATCCTGTTTTAATAAGGTTTTGCAACTTAGCTGCAGAAACTTCCCAAATTCCGCAGCTAGCACCTGATTCCGCAGCTAGCACAGGATTCCGCAACTGTTTCAAGGTTTGGCAGGTTACAAGTGTCCAATGAAAAAACTGACCACATGGGCATCTCCAGAATTGTCCCGACATGGATCCTATCCTAGTCACCCAACTCAGATCGAAAAAAAACCAGCTTATATAGCTATCTCCATTCCTAGTTTTTTTTCGTGGCCTCAATAGAAAATCTGCATTCCTGTTCAAATTTTGGCCTTAAAACGAACCTGCAAAAGCATTATCCTCTTCTAGTTGTTTTTCTGACTCTTGTAATTAGTAGCAGCAGGCCAATGTTAGTAAAAATCTTCAAACTCTCATCCATATTCTATCCATTGCTGAAGTATCAGCAGCATTGTTACTGCTGCTATTTGTCATCTCAATTATTTCTCCTCTCCGATCGAAAGAATTTGACCGAGGTTAGGGATTCAATTTACCTTGAACTAAATTAGAAAATAAGTTGAAGAAGTAGGTTTCCCACAATATCCGAAGCTCTGAAACTTGTGAAATTATTTTATCCCTCTATCCAGCCGAAACATTCTAAGTAAGACTATACCTATATGGAGATACTTGCCAACATTTATGAGTAAATCAATAACTTTCCAATGTGATGCAAGGATCATAATATAGGATTATATTGTGTTACGCTATTGATTCAAGAGAACATATCATATGCAATATCAATAGAGCGGAGGTTCATTACAACATATTTATACAAAGAGCAGGGAGCACGGGCCAGGAAGCAAAAACATATAACCAAGAGAAAAATACTTGTTCAGGATGTCCTTGAAAATTCTAGCACCCTTCATTTTCTATTTTCTGTGTTCCAAATTGCAAATCAAACAAAAATAAAAAAGAAGCCGAATGCAGAAATTCATAAAAATACAGAACAGTTGATTCAAAAATGTGTAATTGCTGACAAATGTCAAATTTAAAATGCTCTATTTGCCCAAACAGAGACGAATTTCAAGAAAATAAAACATGGGTTTTTTTTCCAGGTGGGTCAATGAGATAACCCAGAAACCATTTGAGGAAATTTGTGGCGGTCTGGGAGAAATATGCGGTTCTTTGGAGCGTATTTTTGAGTGCCGCGTGAAAAAAAAAAACAGAGTTTTTAATTAAATGAACAGCTGTGATGTAATTCCGCGTGCCCGAGGAGGAGAATTATAAATCGGAATCAATTAATTCAAATTCAAAAATGGGACTGCGCTTTCATTTATTGGCTGTACGAGGAAAAAGTGACCTATTATACTACGTCTCTTCTCCACCATGATCTCCGCAGCCAATGCTGAGACGTGTGCATAAGCCACCCGACTCTAAAGAATTTGGTCGTTATTCCATCCACTTATCACTCCATTTCTGCACGCATTGAAGTCATTTCTCGTGTTTGTCTTATACTCCCTCGTGCTCACACCATTTCCACTTTCATTTCCGCTGCAAACCCCACAGCTCTGTTTCAAACCCCGATTGCAGTTCTGCAATACGCCTTGCATTACGTTACGGCTACTCCACTTACAGCTGTAATCCACCTGTTTTTCCCGTGAGCATCCTCCTTGAGCATCCACACACAGTCAAAGCTTCAGCCGAAGATGGGGAAGCTGCTTAGAGCACAATTTAATATCTTCATTGTGATGCCACTCCTTGAAATTGTTTGAATAGAGAAAACTTCACCACAGGTTATTGTTGACCTTATAAATGTTGGAAAGAATATAAAGAAAGTCCCTATAGTGGTGGGAAATTGCATCGGCTTTGTTGTCAATCAAATGTTCGTTCCATACACTCAATCAGCTCATATGTTGGCAATTCTTGGTGCAGATATTTATAGAATAAACAAAGCCATCACAAGTTTTGGAATGATTGCAAGATCTTGTTGGATATGAAGTATCTATTAAGATTGGACAACAATTTATTACAGCCTTCACTCCTCCACATTTTTTTTCTCTTCCACGCACACAGCCACTCCATTTCACAGTATTTTCTACACTCTGTTTTCATTAGTTGCAAGCCACTTTCCGTAGCTGACTCAACTTTCCGCAGCTGGCACAACTTTCCGCAATTGTTTTGTTAAACTCTAGGTTGCAGGTGTCATCAAGAAAAACAAGCCACATGGGTAGCTAGGGAAATGTCAGTACATGGATGATGTCCTATTCATTTGGTCCAATTTGATGGAAAAGACCCCGGTCAAAGGGAAGTCAAATTGTGTGTTATCATTAAGTCGCCACACTAAGTCGCTGCATGTTAAGAAAAAATAATAATTTTGAATAAATGAAATGAATAAGTTTTTGCTCACTTTTCTGAAGGTATTGATTAATTTGGGATGGCTAACTTTGTATCCAATATTTTTAGCTACAGAACCATGCACATTCCGCAGCTGAAGTCTAATTCCGCAGCCATAAAAACCTCATTGTTCAAATCAGCTTATCTTTCTCATACAAAATCAGATTTTGATGATTTAAGTATCATTGGAAAGATCTCAACAAGATATATACAATGAGAAATCTAACATTAGAGTTTTAAATGACAAATAATGAAATAAATTACTGAAAAGAAGCAACATTTAACTTGGGCACCAATTCCAAAGCAGGTATAAATTCTTTTGCTTTTTCCTTTGAGAACTTGTTTCATTAATACAAATTCTTAGTTTTGTGTGTAAATATCATAACTAGAGAGATTGATCACCTCTCTCCTTTGATAATCTTACATTCCATTGCAGAATAAGTATTAGTTTTTTTGCAGGTTTCAGGAGGAAGGACAAATGACTACAAGAAAATGGTGTCTCTCTAAGAGACCAATTTGTTTCATAAGAGGATGATCAACAACAAAGAGGAAACATGTTGATGCAAAATCAGATCCAAACACTTGAAAAACTTTCAGATATTATTGTCTCCATCACATCCATCCATCCATCACATCCGTCCATCACATCCATATTTCATAATAAACCATTCATCTCATTTTCACTTCATACTTTTTCATTTACATTCACATCCACTTTCCATTTCTTTTTGTCCATTCATAACCCACAAATAAAAGCAAGAGGCTCATTCATATGCTTATTGCCCATTTCCATTTCTATTCTCCATTGCCATCTTTCATTTTCATCTTCCATTCCTTGTCATTTTCATTCTGTAAATAAGCCTGCTTCAATGCAAATTATTGAGTCCATAGTCCTTTGAGTGTAAAGTTCTTTGTAAAAACACCTTGAGGCTTGCATGCCTTAATGGCAAGTCCTCATGCTGATAAACAATGGGAATACACTAATGTCCCTTGTTCATCAGGTCTTCTAGGTGACTCGACATCGACAAATTCATTCGTACCTAGCAAGATGTGTTTGGGCATCTTGACTCTCATTGTCATCAATGGTGAGAGTTCTCGTGTTGACTGGTCGCATCCATTAATGGCCACTAAGCCAACAATTTCCTACTATGTTCGACATCAGAACATC
>APFE030247349.1:51779-81546 GCA_000404065.3 Pinus taeda | reverse complement strand
TTCTAACTTTTGACCATAGAATTCCATAAAAATCTAGAATGATAATTGTTGGAAAAACATTTCTCTTCCTCATTTCATAAAATTGCCAATACCATCAGTTGGGGGGGGATACATTCATTTTCATATCTTGCCATGTCCATATCATATTCAGGAGCTCACATACTTCCAACAGATATTAACTATTACATTGTTATTATGAGCATACAATTGCTTTTGAAAAAGTGTTTAAAGGATAAATTGGATACAAACAAAAGCATGGTTTTCACACAAGAACCAACCATCATGAAATCCAATAAAGATATACTTTGCAATAATAATCAAAATATCATTATGCAAAGTTCAAAGATCAAAATAGGAGGCAACAACAAAAAAATGGTTGTAACACAAGAACCAACCATGTTGCAACTCAAGTAAAACACTTTGTAGAAATATGAAGTTATCAAATCATGCAAAGTTAAGCCAAAGCTCAAGGATCAAAAGAGTTAATGTAATATATATTGCATGAGGACATGTAATAGCTTTAGTTGGGGGGTATGTTGAGTCTTGAAAATGTCATTCATTTCCATTACACTTTCACTATTACGTCCATTATATCACCTCCATTTCACTACAATGTCACCACATTCATCCCACTTTCATTATCATTGGGCCACATTTATGTTTTTCCAATCTTTATTAATTCTGAGCCTTTTAAGTGAATTTGTGGTTAAAAATTAGGAAATAATGTGCATAAGATTATACCTAACCAATGGGTTGATATTGTTGACATGTGTAGGTTGAAAGGAGGCTTCTAGAAGACCCTTATGTGGCACTCTAAGGCCAAATTCGAATTTGAGTGGAAAGAATCATGGGATCATGAGGATATGTGTCACATCTCCTAATTGTATTGTAACTCTAAAAAGGCATGTGTATTATCAGTTCCTATTTTGATTAGGACTCTAGAGGTAGAGGGAGAAATTCATGGATTATCATTAATGAGATGGCTCTCATCTTTTTGTATAAATAGGAAATCTTTCTCCTTCATTTGTAAGTCTTTTTAGTCCCTAGTTCTTAAGATTGTAGTTCTTCCTTGATGGCTTTTGAAAGCTTTGGAGAACTTTTTTGTACTTTGTACTTTTGAAGAATTTGAATAATGCTTTGATGTTCTCAACATGGAAGGAGATGTGAAGTAGATGTCATGGAGCACATTAGAATGTAAGGTAGAGTAGATTTCATTTTGTAAATATTGCTTTGTAGAATGTAAGGTAGAATAGATTTCATTTTGTAAATATTGCTTTGATTTGATTTGATTACTTTCAAGTTTGATAGATTAGATTTTTCATTCATGCAATTTTAATTCATGCAAGTGTGTTCAATTTTGCTTTGATTTCATAGGTGGCAGAGGGGCCCCTGCCTTGTATAGTTGTCATTTAATTTTGCATTTTAATTTTGTTATGCTTATGTATATTAGCTGTACATAAATTGCTTTCAAGTTGATTGTAGATTAGTGATGCACATAGCCTTTTAATGACTAATGACATGATAGAATCATCTTGTCCTTTTGCTGAAGCAGCAAAGATACTGGGTCTCATAGTCATTAACTCATTGTTTGGTTATTGCATTTTATTTTGATTGAACTAATGACATGATAGAATCATCTTGTCCTTTTGCTGAAGCAGCAAGGATACTGGGTCTCATAGTCATTAGCTCATTGTTTGGTTATTGCATTTTATCTTGATTGAACTAATGACATGATAGAATCATCTTGTCCTTTTGTTGAAGCAGCAAGGATACTAGGTCTCATAGTCATTAGAAAACCAACAAGAACAAAACCCCAAAAACAACATAAACTATAAAACAACGAATTAAGAGAAAGGTTAACTAAGCACATATAGTGCACCACACTTCATCAGTTTACGATTCCCAGATTGATAATTTATGTAGAGCAATTTAAGACGTTAAATTGACTAGACACTCTTGGGCAATTTCCTCATCAAACCCTTGAAATTTCTCAAAGAAATTTATCCAGGTTACCCTTGTGAAGATGTCCACCACTTGAGGGTGTGCATGGAGCCTGGTGGAGCTAGTGGGATCCTTTCTCATAAACCCTCTTGTCATATTTTCTATACTCTTTTGAAAAAAAACCAAATATGGAGATGGAGACAAAGAATTTTGAGAAAAATAGAGAAACAGAGGAGACTGTGTTTTTTTTTAAATAAGCAGAATTTTTTTTCATGTATTTTCTCCTCTCCAAAAGACTTTATTTCCTCCTAAAATTGAACCCAAGTCTTTCATATATTGATATTCAATAGGGGGCATGCATGAAACCTACCTCTTCAAACCAAAAAACATGCAAAAAATTAGGTTTTCTTTGTTCAAAACGACTCACTGCCCCTCCTGTAGAAGCCTACTGTCCCTCCTGTAGAATTCTTGTAGGTGCTCCTATAGAACCTGTAGGTGCTCCTATAGAAAACTTTGAGAGTAAGAATATGGGAGAGATTGAAGGAGGATGATGGTTACAAGGTTGTGGGGGCACAAGGAGACTGTTCTAGCTAAGTTACGAGGAGAGAATGAAGGAAAAGGTGGTGAGAATGCTCGGGAAGGAGTAGTTATTACCCTTTATGGATATTTTCAGTGATGGGTGTTGAGCTGGCAAGGTATACATTGGCCATATGTGGACCGTTGGTCCCCACCTACTTGGTCAACATGGCCCCTCCTCATAATCATCTCTCATTATTGCATTGGAGTTCACACCTCTTCCAAAACCTGTCCTTGGCATCTTGTGCTGGAGTTTACTGTGCGCAGGTGTGGGTGACATCTCGGATGAGTGGAGTCAACTAAATGAAGGTGGCCAAGTTAACTGGCCACCTTTCCCTCATCCAACCTCAACCATCTTGTTGCTTTTGCGTGACTTATAATTACACAAATGCAAGCAGAGGAGTGATTTAGTTACTTACTTGTGATCCGAATGTATTTGCTATGAGGTGTTGTGGCTCTCTCTGCTACATGCCTTTATTTCTTTGATGTATGTTGTCTGCTTGCTGATGTGTGGCTGTGTGCTTGTGCAGGTTCTCCTCTAGCTAGATCTGAGCCTCATGTGCCTACTCAACCTCCATGTTTTCACTCTCTTGCTGCTAGTGTTGGATTTTAATGGGATCAGCTGCTACAAGAATTCCTACAGGAGCTCCTATAGCTGCTTCTCCCTATGCTTGGATCTTTGAGGATGATGCCAAAGGTGTAGATAAGGATGGAGGGGTAATAGGTATGCTTCAGGTGAGGTTGATGGTGCTTTTTCCTCTTTTTTTTTTTTACTTAAAAAAACTAAAAACTATTTTTCTGTGTTTTTATTTTGCAGGAAGAAAAATGATGCTTGGGGTGTGATGCAGGTTTGGAAATGATGGAAAGGAGGTTTGGAGATTGTAGGAAGGATTATAGGTCCTTCATGAAGCTTATTTTACCCTTAAACTACCTTTTGTAGCCACTTCTGGCTCTCTGTAATTCCTACAGGAGCCTCCTGTAGAAAACACAAAGCCTCCTGTAGAAAACATAGTTTTTGAAAAGGAGGCACGGTGGGGTGAAAGAAATGCCAAAAATGATGGAGGAAGGCATTGAGAAGATGAGATGGGTGTTGATATGAATGTCAAGGTCCCCTTGGCATCTTATTTTGCTCCTTGTAGTCCTCCCGCAAACCTGTGATGCAACAATAAAATTCATTTTCTTTCTTCTTCTTCTTTTTTTAAAAACAATTAGGGTGTCTTAGAGAGTTTATCACCCTAATTGCCTGCCCTAGGCGCCTCCAAGGGATGTTTTCACCCAGGGATCTTATTATTTTTCTCTCTCTTTTGACATCACTGGGCTGCCTCAAAAGAGGTTTTCAACCCAATGATGGGACTCAAGCGCCTCATGGAGGTTTTCACTTGAGTCCTTATTATTTTTTTTATTTTTTCTTCAGTGAGTGGGTGAAGTGGAAGTGAAGGCATGCTCCACTACCATCACTGTTTTATTCAAATATTTAATAAGATTTCACTTAGAGAGGGATTTCTTACATATTTTCAACCAATGTCCATTTACAAGCATGGGGATGGCTTCATCATCAATGGTTCTGATCAGAACTAAACCATTGTCATTGCATTTCTCTACAGTATAGGGTCCCAACCATCTTGACCTCAGCTTGCCTTTGAAATCCTTATATCTTGAATCATAGAGTAGTGCCCAATCTCCCTCTTGGAATTTCTTCTCCTTGATATTTTTTTCATGCCATATCTTTCTGAAGTTGAACTACCTCTGTATGGAGAAGGGCTTGCAATCTGTATTCATCAAATCCATTGAGATGAAGTAATCTCTCCTTCTGTGCATGGTTGAGGTCTAGGTCCAGCTGAGCTTCCATCCTTAGTGTATTCAACTCAAATTCTATTGACAACAAAGCCTTCTTCCCATAGACCAGTTCATAGGGTATGAGCCTGGTGGTGGTCTTCCATGTTGTGTTGTAGGCCCAAGTGGCGTCAACTAATCTCTTTTCCCAGTCTTTTCTGCTGTTGCTCACTACCTCGATTAGGATCCCTTCCAATGCTCTGTTGGTGACCTCCACTTGCCCATTGGCTTATGGATGGTAAGGGGTGGAGTCCTGCGCTTGATTTTATGATGTGTGAGTAGGTCTTCAATTAATTTGGAAGTGAACTGACTACTTTGATCTGTGACCAACTCTCTTGGATACCCAAACTTGTAGAATATGTTTTCTCTCAGAAAAACAACAACTTTTTCCTCTGTCATTGCTTTGATTGCTTTTGTCTCTGCCCACTTTGTCAGGTAGTCGATGCACACAATGATGTATTGTTTCTGCTTTGAAGGAGGGTTGATAGGCCCCACAAAGTCCATGCCCCACTTCTCAAATGGCTCAAAGGTCACTTGAGGTTGCATGGGCATCTCATCCTTTGGAGTAGGCTTCCCCATCCTTTGACACGGTCACATTGGCTTGTATATCTCCTCACATCCTGATGGTGAGTGGGCCAGTAGTAGCCTGCTTGCAATATCTTGAAGGCAGTTCTTTTTGCTGCAAAATGACCCCCACAAGGCCCATCATGACAGGTAAGGAGGATGTCAAAGACTTCCTCCTCCCTGGCACATCTTCTCAAGATCTGATCTGGGCCAAGTTTGAAGATATTTCTCCCAATCCAGGTGAAAGGGGCGCTTTTCCTTACTATCATGCTCTTCTCTTTTGAGGATAGGCATGATGGGAACTGTGCTGAAACCAAGTATTTTGCTATATCAACAAACCATGGAGAGAGTACTGATATAGAAAATAGGTTTTCATCTAACATTTGGTCATCCACCATTCCTTCTTCACCTGTAGGCAAATTCTCTCTAGACACAAAGTCAGCAACAACATTCTCTTTACCAAGCTTATCAATAATTTTCAAATCAAACTGCTGCAGTAAAAGCAACAATCTAATAATGCGAGCATTTACATTTGGTTTGTCCATTAAATATCTAATTAGAGCATGATCAGTGTGCACAAAGATTTGATAGACTATGATATAATGTTTGAATTTGTTTAAGGAATGCACGACAGCTAAGAGTTCCTTCTCGGTCACTATATAGTTTAACTCTACCTTTGACACTTTTTTTCTTATAAAGTATATGGCATAAGGTATTTTTTTATCAATTTGTCCTAAGACTGCTCCTATTGATTTGTTTGAGGCATCTATGTGAATGTGGAAAGGTAGGGCCCAGTTGGGGCCTCTGAGAATTGGGGCAGTTACTAGCTTGCTCTTCAAGGTATCTAAGGCTTCTTGACAGTTTTCTGACCATATGATCTCAACATATTTGCCTAGGAAGCCAAACAAAGGAGAGGTTAGCTTGCTGAAATCTTTAATGAATCTTCTGTAATATCCAGCTAAGCCTAGGAAACTTCTGATATCTCTCACATTTTGAGGAGGTTGGACCCTTTGGATGATGGCGATTTCATTGGGGTCCATCTGCAATCCTTGTTGAGATATTGCATGACCTAACACAGTCCCTTCAGTGATAAAAAATTCACATTTTTCTATACTGAGAGATAGGTTCATCTCAATACACTTGTCTAGAACTTTTCCTAGGTTAGATAAAGCTTCCTGAAATTCAGAGCCATAAGGAGTAAAATCATCCATGTATATTTCTACTGCATCATGAACCAGTTTAGAAAATATACTCAATACCACTCTTTGGAATGTGGCTGGAGCGTTGCACAAACCAAAAGGAAGGACCCGATATGCAAAGGTACCCCAAGGACATGTGAAGGTGGTATTATCTTGGTCTTCCAGGATGACTTGAATCTAATTGTGCCTGCTAAACTCATATAGGAAGGAAAAAACTTTTTCCCTGCCAGACCGTCTAACACTTGATCTATGAAAGGTAAAGGAAAATGGTCCTTTTTAGTGGCTTTGTTCAATTTCAGATAGTCGACACAGATTCTCCACTTACCATTTTTCTTTGGCACTAGCACCAAAGGAGAGACATATTCACTGTCAGAGATGGGATAGATGAATCCTGCATTAAGAAATTTCTTCAGTTCTTCCATAACAATATCTTTAAGTGATCTATTCATCCTCCTTTGAGGTTGCTGACTGGTTTGAAATCTTCCTTGATGTATATATGATGAGTACATACTGAAGGGTGCACTCTCTTCATCTCCTTACAACTCTAGGCAAAGGAATCTAGATGTTTTCTCAGTAGGCTCCACAGTTCCTTCTCCTAGGAAGTAGATAGGGATGGATTGATTTTCAATGTTCTTTCTAGGCCGAACTCTATATTTTTGACATGGGGAGAAGTAGGATCAGCCACACAGAGATCAGCTGAGGGGTTGTTTTGGGTTTCTCTTACTTTGTCTTTTAATGGTGATACATTGGGAGGTGGATTCTGAATTAAATTTTCAGTCATATCATCCTCCTCTTACTGTTTCCCCCCATGGTGATTTCTAATGCACAAAGTGGTGCAGAATAAACTTCATCCTCATGTTCCTCCTCCAACCAGAGAGGTAGATGATGTTCTAGCAAGGGCTGGGCAGGAGGATATAGGATTTTTAGATTTAGTTACCGGAGAATCCACAATAAAAACCATTTTGTCAACATTTCAAATCCCAACCGGGATCCATCATCAAGACCTTTTTGAATGTTGATAGTAGAAGAGCTTAAATGAGGTATTCAAATAGTTATGAGGAGAGAAGGATGAGATGAATGTCAGCTTTTTCAAATAACATTAATTTTTATTAATTACTGATGAGTTAATTTATTAATTAAAATATTAATACAACAGTAATAATATTATTAATTATAATTAGGGTGTGGAAAATATATATTATATATTTTATTATATATTATATTTAATGAATTACTAATATTTAATATTAAATTTTAAATTTTATTAATATTGATTAATAATTAATATATTAGAATTAATTAATCATATTATTAATTTAAAAAAATCATATTAATAATTAAAATGGTAATCATAATAATTAATAATATTGATTAATTATTAATATTAATATTAATTAATTAATATTAATCAATATTAATTAATTAATTTTTTTCCCCATAGAAAAAGTCGTAATTTCCATTAATAAAGATGAAAATTACATTATGTATATGCATAAGCATTACTTTGATCTGGCACTGCCTGTCCAACCAAAAATGTAAGAAAATTCTGCATTCCTCCTCGCAAGGAGTACATATAGTTCAAAAACACTTATAACTTAAAGTTTATGTCCTCTTCGCAGAGGATATAGAGTAGTCGATGACTATTTACATAAATATCAAAATAGATAAACAAAAAATATATGTTCTTCATCAAAAACCTGAGTTAAAATGTTTCATTCCAGTGCTGCTCTCATAGTGCTTTAGGGTCTATGAATCACCTGTGATAGTGCTGCCCATCCAAATCTTCACAGATCATCCAAGGGTTGTCATCCCTAAATGTTGCTTCTTTGGATAAGTAGTCAGCAGTGGTGTTCCGTTCCCTGTAAATATGGTGACAAGTGAAAGAGTCAAAACACAAGACAAGTCTGTGAATCTCATCTAGTATATGCCTCAAAGTGAAAGTAGAACATGTATAATTTTTGTTGATCCAGTTTATAACCAGTTTTGAATCACCAAAAAGCTGCAAGTTGGAGCATTGTTTTTGTAATTAATTCAAATATTAATACAACAGTAATAATATTATTAATTATAAATTAGGGAGTGAAATATTTTACTATATTATTTTTAATATTATTAGTATTAATGAATACTAATATTTAATATTAAATTTTTAATTATATTAATATTGATTAATTATTAATATTAATATTAATATTATTATCAATATTAATTAATTAAATTTTTTTCCCCGTAGAAAAAGTCATAATTTCAATTAATAAAGATGAAAATTACATTATGTATATGCATAAGAATTACTTTGATCTAGCACTGCCTGTCCAACCAAAAATGTAAGAAAATTGTGCATTCCTCCTCACAGGGAGTACATATAGTTCAAAAACACTTATAACTTAAATTTTATGTCCTCTCCGCAGAGGATATAGAGTAGCCGATGACTATTTACATAAATATCAAAATAGATAAACAAAAAATATATGTTCTTCATCAAAAAACTGAGTTAAAATGTTTCATTCCAATGTTGCTCTCATAGTGCTTTAGGGTCTATGAATTGCCTGTGATAGTGTTGCCCATCCAAATCTTCACAGATGATCCAAGGGTTGTCCTCCCTGAATGTTGCTTCTTTGGATAAGTAGTCAGTAGTGGTGTTCCGTTCCCTGTAAATATGGTGACAAGTGAAAGAGTCAAAACACAAGACAAGTCTGTGAATCTCATCTAGTATATGCCTCAAAGTGAAAGCAGAACATGTATAATTTTCGTTGATCCAGTTTATAACCAGTTTTGAATCACCAAAAAGCTGCAAGTTGGAGCATTGTTTTTGTAAGGAAAAAAGGATAACGTTTTTTGCAGTAATGAGCTCGGCATAGTTATTGGTTCCCCAGCCTAATCCCATTTGAATTTTGTAAAAATGGGTTTTGGATAAGAAAAGAATCACTCCCCCACCGCAACCTGTCTCCTAATTTGAACCATCGAAATAAGACCAGGGGATTGATTTGTTGATAACCTCTGCCTCAACATTCCTTGTTTTGTTTTTTTGGGACTCTTCAGGGTTCATGTGATAATCTGCTACAATTATGTTGTGTATGGAGGGCCAATGAGGGATCTTTTGTGAGAAAATTATCTCATTCCTGGCTATCCATATCGCCCAAAAAATTAGCAAAGATAGGTTCCTTTCCTTTCCAGATGTCTCCCTCCACCAAGAGGTCCATGCCTCCTTTACTGCTAACCCTTGCCAACTGGGCCTAATGGAAAGTGTTTTCCAAATGTCATTCCAAAGATCCTATGCCAAAGGACAATCTAGGAATATGTGATTTGTGTCCTTGTTACTGCTTCTATAGAGATGGCACCAGAACGGTCCAACACAAGATCACTTCATCAGATTTGCCCCCGTAGGGACCTTGTTTTTTAAGATAGACCATATGAGCAACTTTGTTCTGGGGGCAACTTTGAGTTTCCAGAGGAGGTTCCATCTTATCTCAGAGTCTGGTGGCTTGAAGGGTTCCATGAGCACCAGGTAGTCGGTCTTAGGAGCATAGGAACCATGTTTTGCATAAGCCCAAGTAAGCTCATCTTTCCCTTACATGATCCTGATGTGAACCTCCATAAGCGTTGTAATGAATAGTCTCCAAAATTACTGCCACTGAATGGGTATGTTTAGGGCTGCTCCCGATTTCCAAGCCTGTTATGCTAAGGATGATCGCTTTTTGTCTAGAATTTGACTGAGATGAGAAATCCCCTGCTCAACTAGATGAAGTCTCAAGTCTTCGGGGGGTTTGTGATCATTGCCACACCCCACCCATGGGTCCACTCCCAGACGCACGCTTGAGCCTGAGCAAACTCTCCAAGTCAAATCGTTCCTTATCAGATCCTTTGCTTTGTTTACTACTTTGTAAATGTTGGAGGAGTTCCCGAAAGTTCTTTGATCATGTTGAATCCAGTCCAGCAGATTAATGGGGCTAATATATTTTGAAGTTACTACCTTCGTCCAAAGGTTCTCTTTGTTAAGTAGCTGCCAGCCCAGTTTTTCCGCTAGCACTTTTGAGAAGAAATCCAGCCTCTTAATCCTCCACCCCCCCCCCCCCAACGTTTGGGCAGAGCCAGAGTCTCCCATCTTGTCCAGGCAAATATTCTACCTATCTGGTTCCCCTTCCATAAAAATCTGTAGCATATTTTCTTAAGTCTGTCCAGGATGCCTCTAGGGATCCATGCTAGAGACATCTAGTAGACTGGTGTTGCCTCCAGGACCGCTTTAATTAGGACTAGTCTACCGGATCTAGATAAGTATTTATGGTACCATATATTCAGGCGTTTTTTCACCTTTGTGATCAGCTAGATCCAGTCCGCAATTTTGTAGCCAAATGGCTTCAGTCAGTATCCCAAGTATCTCAGGCCTTCTTCAAAAGGAAAGGTGACGAAGGGGAATTGCCTAAGAGCATATAACATCTCATTTTGAGCACATCTAAGTGTAGACATGATAGATTTGGATTCATTTACAACCATTCCTGTAGCCTTTTGAAAAACCCCCATGACTTGGTGGAGAGTTGTGAGGTCACTCAGGCTACCATCAAGAAAGATGAGGAAGTCGTCCACAAAAATAGATGAGTCAAAGCAAGGGTATCAGTAACTTTTATACCCTTTAAGTGCCCATTCCTATGCTCATGAATAAATCTGTTGAGGCCCTCCATGACCAGGAGGAACAAAAGAGGAGACAGGGGACATCCTTGTCTAAAACCTCTTTCTGCATGAAGAAAAGGGGCAGCCAATCCATTTATCAACACACAGAAGGGAACATCGCATATGTAGCTCATGATCCATTTGATAAAAGGGTAGGAGAAGCCAATATGGGTAAGAAGCATGCAAAGGTATAGCCAGTTGACTCTATCAAAAACTTTTGAGAGGTAAATCTTCAGGATCATACCCTTTGTTTTTTGGTACTGAACTGAATGGAGGAGTTCTTGAGCCATCCCAATGGCCTCATGGATCTGTCTATTGTGCAAGAAGGAAAATTTCTCTTGGGAGATGTGGAGTGAGATGAAAGGCTTTAAACGGTTTGCAATGATTTTGGCTATCATTTTGTATATGAAGTTGCAAAGGGATATGGGCCTGAATTCATCAAAGGAGGAGGGCTTGTCAGTTTTTGGAATGAGGGTGATGAATGTGACCTTCAAACTACTTGGGATCATTCCTCTCTTTCTGCTCTCCTCAATAATTTGCAGGAGATCCACCCCCAACACCTCAAAAAAAGTCGCATAGAATTCAACGGTCCAGCCATCCAGTCCTGGGCTCTTTTCTTTCTTCATCAATTTTAAAGTATCTTCCAAATCCCTCATAGATACTTCTCCAACTAGCTCCTATTCCAACTCCTACTCAATAAACCTCGGGAAGGGTTGTATGGTTTTCATCACTTCAGCCAGGGAGGCTTGAGGAGGGCCTTTATATATATTATGAAAATGTGAGCATGCTAAAGAAGCCAACTCTTTGAAGGATTGAACCAATCTTCCCTCTGAATCTTTTAGTTCCTAGATGGTATTTATAGCCTTTCTACCATTTGCATGCTTAGGGAAAATTTTAGTATTATCATCTCCCTCCTTTAGCAAGATAGCCCTACTCTAGAGCCTCCAATTCGCTTCTCTGTTTGATAGAACTTGGGTTCTCTTTTGAAGCGCAACATTGTAGGTCTCTTTCTATTCTTGGGTCCTCAAGACTCCTCCTGAGTCCTCCTCGAACGAGAGTATAGCCTTCTCTACCTCCTAGAGGGATAGATCGTCTGCCTTTTTTTTCTTCCGAGCCCAAGACTTAGATAGCTCTTTAGTTCCTTCATATTGAGGAAGAAATTCTGAGTTATGTCCCCCGATGCACCAGGAGGGTGTGCCTTCTAGATGTATGTCACAAGCTTGATATAATCCATATCTTGCAGCCAGGTAGAGTTGAACTTATAAGGGGCCTTTGGCTTACTAATAACATCCTATATCTCTAAGTATATGGGGTGATTGCCCAACAACCCACCCGAGCTTACCCATTGTCTAATACAGTGTCCTTCGTTGATCAGGCCTTCTTTAGTAAGAAAGCAATCAAGTTTTCTAGCCAAACTAGCTTCTCCCACTCTGTTATTCGTCCAGGTAGGCTGCCTTTTTGCTGAAGGGACATCAACAAGACTGTGGGTCTCCAAGAGGTTCTCAAAATGACCCGTTAAAGCATCCACCTGGGCATGATTGCCCTAGGATTTTGAGTATCCTAGGGAGAAATTGAGATCACCCCTGATGACAACATTGTCTTGACAAAGAAGAGATGAGCTTAGGAGAGGTCTCAAAAAATCCATCCTGTCCTGACAGGCCCATACACATTGAGGATCCGGAATTCCACTTCAAGGGTAGGGGAGTATAGATCTACACCCAAAAAGCCTTGGCTGCCCCATACACTCATAATTTTTATAGATCTATTATAGGTGCCCAGGGATAAACCCCCTAATCTACCCAAGGCATCGATAGAGTGAAAGGACCATCTTAGGAGCCAAGAAGTAAGAAGGTAGGAAACAACAGAAGCAGAGCCAAGGATTTCTTGAAGGAAAATGATGTTGACATACTCAAAGGCAAATAATTGCTTGAGAGTTAGTTTCTTGTTCAGGCTAGCCCATCCCATGACATGAAGGGGAGGACTTCATGGGGGGGGGGGTGGGGAGGGGCCTGCTCTACTCTAAGAGCCCAATTTAAAGTTTTTTACTTGCCAAAGGCAACCTCCTCCCCAGCTTGGTGCCTGGCTTTTAAGAGGTGGGAGGAGGCAATGACCTCAAAACCAATAGAATCAAACCCTTGTGGGCTCATCTAGGACCAGAGGGGGTAGCGGGGTTCAGGATAGTTCGGGTTTGGGAGAGGGGAAGGGGATGCCTCCGAGAGAGAGGGCTAACGGAAGGAGAATACAGGGGGGGAGGGGAAATCGTGCACTGTTGGACTATGGGGAATAGAATGGAAGGTCCAGAGGGGGGGGGGAAGGGTGCGCCTAAAGGGAGATCTGAGGGAACATTTGAACAAACATGCCTGGAAAGAGAAGGCAAACCAGAAGGAACATTGGTAGAGATAACAAAGGAGAGGGAGAGAGTAGACATACCCATGGTGTACGCATCCCCTATGGCTACCCATGCTCTGGTTAGAGGTGGAGAGGGAGGCCAAAGAGGAGCCTTCCCATTCTTCTTTTTGTAGTCTTTCTCATGGTCCTTGTCAGCCTCGGTCGATTCTAGAGGGCCTTGAGCTTCCTTGATAGCAGATGGAGGTTCCTCCCATGTGGGACGGTTTTCTGGCATGCTCTACACTGGCAATTGCACTCGCTTGTTTACCAGAGGGCAATCTTTGTACACGTGGCCTGCTTTATGGTAGCGATGGCATCTGTAAGGTATGCCCTCGTAATCCAGGGGCTGCTTCCTTGTGAAAGACCTCCATTGTATCATGAGATATTCTTGCAGACCCCCTCGAGTATCCATATGAACTAGTATCCTTGCAAATGCCATCTTTTCTGTGGACAGATATGACTTGTCTAATTCCATATATGTGTTGATTGAGTTCCCAATATGTCTGAAGATGTCCTCCGAACAGAAGTGTACGGGGAGGCTAGGAAGCCTTACCCATATCGACCCAATTCTGAGTTTCTCCGTGTCCGGATCAAAAAGGGGGGACCATCTCTTCAGTAGGACCAGGGCATGTTCAAAATGCCAGTACGATGAGAGTACCCAGTTCATGAGATCAAGCCTAGAGAACCTAAGAGCAAACTAGCCCTTGACGAAGGTTTGCATAGTAGGCAGTTCCGCCAGGTGGTTCCCCTATACCTCTGAAACCCATGATCTCAGACGAGCCATGGTGTAGTTGCATCCCCGAATTCTGCTAACCAAGACCCTATCCGCAAAATCCATGGTCTCTCCCAGCCAAATGTCTTCCTCCAACCTGAGGAATGAGTCCACTTCCTTTGTTCTAAAACACTGTGTCTTCTTTGTTGTCCTATCCTCAGCTGCAGGGTTCCCTCGACCTCTTGAGGAGTGCTCCTGTGTGGGGGGGTTCGCCGGGGGAGGGGTAGAAGCTAAGGGGAGACTTTCCGCAAGGGGGGTGATACCAGTGAAACCACCAAAGGGGTGAGGGGAAGTGCATGGCGGGGAGAGCGGAGACGAGGTAACCGGAGGGGCATAGGGGGAGGGAGGGTTTACGACAAAACCAGTGAGAATAAATTGTCCAGGGGCCGGGGAGGAAGGGTTATGGTTAAGGCACCTCGATGCAAACCCTAAGGTCGTTGGGGACAACGAGGGAGATGAGAGCAACAACCAGGCAGGGGGGTCATCCGGTAAGACGAGCTGATGGTCTAGTGGTCCAGACAGCACAGGGAGCCCAAAAATCATTTCACTCAAAGCTTCGCCAAAAGAAATGGTCCCCAACTTAGCAGATTGCGAAGTCAAGATGGAGTCCTCCTCTATTTCCTCTTCTGAATAATCCACCATATCTAGGTCCATTGTTAACCGGGTAAAAACCAATTACATATGCCTCAATAACCACCAAAGGGAGGAACAACAATGCGATAGAAACTGACAAGGGATGCCAGAGGTCAAATAGTGAAGCTGTAAAGTAGGAACGAGCGATCAGGTGAAAGAAAAACGGAGTAAAACCCCAACACCACCCATGGTAAATCGTATGAGGTCTGCACATGCAGTGATGGGGAAGTGTGCAGTATTGGTAAAAACAGTTGCACCCTTCTACGGCATCCACGAAACAACCAGCCATGATCTCCTACAGCTCTAGCTTGGACCTCCATTTCCTGCTCCTCGCTCTCCTAATTAATTAATTAATTATTAATATAAATTAGTCATTATTAATTAATAATTGATTATTAATATTAATGTTAATTATTAATTAATTAATTATTATTAATTATTATTATTGATTAATTATTAATATTAATATTAATATTAATATGAATTAATAATTAATATTGTATTGATTATTAATATTAATTAATATTAATTAATTAATCAATATTATTAATTAATGATTACCATTTTAATTATTAATATTGATTTTTTAAATTATTAATATGATTAACTAATTCTTAATATATTAATTATTAATCAATATTAATATAATATAAAATTTAATATTAAATATTAGTATTCATTAAATACTAATATATATTAAAATTATATAATAAATATTTCACCACACTAATTTATAATTAATAATATTATTACTATTGTATTAATATTTAAATAAATTAATTAACTCATCAGTAATTAATCAAAATTAATATTATTTGAAAAAGCCGACATTCATCTCGTCATTCTCTCCTCGTAACTATTTAAATACCTCATTTAATCTCTTCTACTATCAACATTCAAAAGGTCCTGATGATGGATCCTGGTTGGGATTTGAAACGTTGACGAAAAATGGTTTTTACTATGGATTCTTCAGTAACTAAATCTAAAAATATAAAGACAGATGTTTTAAATCCAGGATATAGGATTAACTGCTTGGACATGTGCCCATTCCTTATGGTCATGTTCCCATCTTGACAGCTAATGTAGGCATCGAATGGAGCCGACCTGGGTCTTCCCAAAATGAGAGGATACACAGTGAGCTTTGCCTTTGGCTAGAGAACTAAGAAATTAGTGGGGTGCTCCCAAGAATCAATGGTGACCATCACATCTTCCATAATCCCCTTAGGGTCACGGTGGAGCAGTCTGCTAGCTATAGCACTGTCGTGGTCTTCCTCAAGGAGCCCTGGAGGTTAAGTTTGAGCATTGTGTCCCTTTTCATCACATTAATGGCAGCTCCCATATCAATCAAGGTATGCGAAATGATTGTGCCATTGATGTGGACATCAACTACTAGGCTTCTAGGGTCCAAATATTTTGGACAGATTACCTACCACAACATTAGGTCAGACAGTTGTCTTATGACATTGATGGTTGGGGCACCTCTCTTGCACCTTCTTGGATGCCTAAAGTACTTCTCTTTGATCAACCTATTGTAGATAGGCACATCTTTTATGGCTTGGAGAAGTGGTATCTTCACACATAAATGTTACAATTCTCCTAGGAGTTCAGTTTCTTTTGGGGTAGGCTAGACTGTCGCAGATAGTGTCTCAAGAAAGGGTGGATTTGCTTTAGGTTCACTTTCCTCTTTATCTTCCTCAACCTCCCTGGGTGGAGGCTGGCTATCTAGGAGGACTTTCCTAGATCTCAAGTTAATTTCTTGAACCTCCACAACATAAGTTGGGCATGATGGTTCCCCTCTATACACTTGCTGAGCTTGTCTGTTGTTCGGGTTCAGATTTGGCTAGGTAGGCATTTAGGGTTGCCTTGGTGGAGCAAAAGGTAACAGCTATGGTTGGGTAGGTGGTGGAGGCATAAGAGCGGGAAGAGAGTTTTATTGGGGCCTCCATCCCTGATGAGATGCATTCCACTGAGGTTGCGACTGAGCATAGGATTGAAATGAATGGGTGGCTGCTTGGGCATGATATTGAGATGTGAATGACCAAGGAGGTGGCGTGGACTAGGACAGATGAGCAGGGGGGCCCCAAGAAGGTATGGAGGGAACTTGGTTGGGGTTGTAGTATGCTTGAGATGTCCCTTGCATCCCCTGCTAGTATGGTCTAAGTCCATGCGGCCTTCTTTGGTTTATGTAATAGAGTTGTTCAGTGACTCCCTCAGCCCCTTGATATACAGCTTTAAATCCGGGCAAGGAAGGGAACTTATCTGTAGAATTATTTTCTTCACGGAATGAACAAACCTTTATAGAGTTCAATGGGAATTCATTCCTAAGATGCCTTCTAGTGCATCTAGGGCAAAAAATGGCCAAAGCCCTCTCTGCTTCCTCTTGTTTTCTCTTGATATGTAAGGTATCCATTTGCATGGCAAGAGTCTACAACATCTCACTCTTGAAGTCTTCCAGCATGTTTCCAATTTCACCTTTAATGGATGAGTTGGAGGAAGAGGTACTGGATATGGGTTGACTCCCCCTACCTTTTTTTCTAGCTACCCTAGAGTGGTTTCTAAAAATAGTCTTTATCTCCTCATACGGTAGTTGGTAGATGTCTCCCCCAGCCAATATATGGAGGGTGTTTAGAAGATCTTCCCGGATTCCCCTGAGAAGGACCAACTTCATAGACTTAGGGTCAAGTGTACACTTGACCCTTTTGTAACTAAGCTGGAACCTCTCTTCATAGTCTTCTAGGGACTCATCACTTCCTATGGTCATTCAGAAGATTTTTTCTTTAGTATCTTTTGACCTACAATAGTCTCGATAATTGTTGTTAAAGGCTGCTACATCTGAGCCCAAGTTGTGATGGTATTGCCAAGTAATCCCATGAACCAGCGTAGTGCTGCATCCTTGAGAGTAGAAGGGAACAATTCAACTTTTGCTCATCTTCTACATAGTCATAAGTTCGACAGATGACACCAAACTCGAACAAGAAGGTTTCAAGATCTTCTGTAGTTAGAACATGGAAATGAGGTAGGGTGGAAGGGCTTATATTCTTCATTTTGGTGTCCCCATTGGTCTCTCGAATGGGAAAGGTACCCTCTATTCTCTATCCATTCCCCCTAGCATTTCTGTTGTCGGCCATTGGCTCCAGAGGAATGTTTTCTTCTTCTTCTTCCCCTATAGGTTCTTCAAATATGTTTGGTTGTTCACCTAAGGGTTCTTCCTGATCGCAGCCATCGGAGAAGAGCGAAGGTTGGTTGTGTGAAGTAGTGGGGGTGTTGGGCAGAAATTTTCCTGAGTTATCTCTATTCCTATGAGGCATGAAAGGAAATCTTTTTGGCTGGTTTTTGTTTCTTTTTTCCCCAGACTGATAGTACCTGCAAAACTAAAATTGATTGAACAAAACAAATTGCAACTAACTGAAATGAACTTGCTGAAATGGAAATTTGCAGAATTAGAAAGGAAAGTAAGGAAATATAGAACTTGAAAGGAAAAGAAATGACTAGTCTACTTTTGTTGAAATGAACTATTAGCATAGTGTTGCAATAGGAAATAGAAGAAAGTAGTAATCACATAATAATCTGATGCTTCCCCAACAACGGCGCCAAAAAGTGATGAACACCAGAGTCCAATATTGTAGCAATAATGCTGCAACTCCTAGGCTTCCTACTTTACTCTTATCAACCCGGTATAGTTCGTAGCAAACTTGGGAGCGTCGGTGTTGTATGCACAAGTACTAGTTCTCACTGCAGGTTGTCACCTAGTCAGCTACCCCGAGATCACTAGGAGCTCAAGCCAAATTCTATGGATTCCAGAAGAAGCTCTACATGTGATGGAAGGAAAGAAATATGACTCTATAGATGTTATTCTAACTGCAGGAAGGAGAAAGACTGAAATGTAAAGCAAACCTAGTAAACCCTAATTAACCAACTAATTCTACTTTTGCATAAAGCACTATGAAAACCATGAAAGGAATTCCATTACCTACTCAAGGAAGTAAACAACATCTAACTATACTATTTTTGGAAGTAAACAAGCAAAGAACATATTTTTGGATTTTCATCTATTTTTATGTGAATTTGACATGCATGTAATTTATTGTGTGTGAGTGTGGCAGCAAATAGGTGGCGTTGAAGGGCGGTTTTGGGACTTGAGAGGATGTAGGATGGTGTGTATGGGTCCTAGGAGGTCTCAGGTGGCCTTCTAGAGGCTTTTCCCTCACTCAACCTTCAAAATAAAGCCTACAAGAAAATCTAATGGAGGACATAAGAAATCTACAGGAGGAAAATAGGGAACTATAGGAGGCCTACAGGAAGAGGCTGAGAGCAGTTTTCACTGTTTTGAGGGTGTGAGAGTGGGTGAAAATGGTGGTTGAAGGTTGGAATCAAGTGTTAGGGTGCCTGAGGTCTACCATGAATCACCAGGAGAGAGAGAGATGATTGGATTTTCTTAAGGAGAGAGGAAGAAGTTCTATGGAAAAATGAAGGAAACTAGGGTAGAATTGAGGTGAGATTTGGGAGACCTATAGGGCATGGATCAGATGAAGGGTGTGATTGCTAATAAGCTAGCCTATTTCTAGAGGAGACTTTCTGCATAGAAACTAACAGTCAACAAAGGAAATCAAGCAATAATTGAAATGAATGCATTTACGAAAAATAGAGTTTTGCATAAAAATGATCTAAACTATGATCTATGGAAGGAAATGCTGAGAAATGCTATAGGAAAGGAAAGCATGAAATAAGACTATTGCAAATTTAGGAAGTGAGCATGATGAAGAAGATCTAAAGCAAAGCATAGCTACACTTATTAATCTAATAAAAAGTTGCAAACACTAGAAGTCCTATGAATGAGGAAAATCTATGTTTTTGGGGCAGCAAGAGAGTCTTTGCCTCAAGTCATGGTCCTAGAGGGAGGAAGAGAGGTCAAGGCACTATTTCTATCCTTTTGAATCTTTCATGGTCACTGCTTAACCTGCTACAAAAAGCACAAATGGAAGCAAACTACTAAATGATCAAAAGCAACCTATTCTTAACCATAAGAGAGATACATCTAACAACAAACCAATCTACAAACTGGAACAAAGCATACAGATACAAGTAAAGAGGAGCCTGGCTACTTATATTGGGCCCTAATCCAAGAGCTTCAGCCCTCTGAGGTAACTCATTGCTAGCTCAAAAGGGATTCCATCTTTATTTTCAAAACAATAGCAAGATTACTTGAAACTGCCGCAAAAAATAAGCTCAAAGTTTGAGCAGAGTTTACATAAGCAAAAATCCAACAAAAATCCGACCTTAGTGAGGCCCTTGGCCTATCTACTTATACAAATGAAGCTACCAATAGCTTCCTTAAAATTAGGGAGGCTTGGTTCCCAAAACTCGAGATACTCATCAGTCATCCTCCACTTGCTTAGCTGCCTTCTAGTGCATGATTCGGCTACTTGTACTCCAAGCTAAATGAAGGGTAATTTGAACTGAGGAGTAATAAATGAGGGTGATTCCCTCCTATAAGTCCTTTCCTCTGTCCACTTCGAGTTATTGCTACCATTTCTCCACTGGATCCTTGACTTTGAATTTGAAAATCATCAATAATCTGCATTATCTACATGTTAGACCACATGGCACAATAACTAACTCAACTCACTCTATAAGCATAAATATAATCACAAAATCATATAATAAGCTAAGAGAATGGTTGGTTTGACTAGGTTAGGAGGTAAAATGAGCCCATATAATTACCCATTTATGAGGCTCATCAAAGATATGAAGAAAGCTTGTGTGAATATCTCCATCTATGAGATAAGAAAGTTCTCAGGTGAACATGAGTTAATCATCCACGCATTTGCATCCAAACTTCCATCATGGAAGATTGTTTTTACTTCCAAAGCCTCGTTCGATAAGTCTCCCACTATCTTTGAATCAGTGAGTAATGTCGCTAATGTAAAATTTAGATCCACTTTCCCACCTTTTCTTTCAACTTTTGAAATTTTCAATTATAATGTCCATAATTTCCTTTTTTATTTTGGTGCATCTATGAAATTTATGCCTTTATCTCTTACATAGAAAATCAATGTGAAATGGGAAAGGATTGATGCCAGAATCATACAATTAGATAGATCTCTAGTGCAAGCAATTACTAAATTGAACAATGTTATAATTCTTTTATCTTCTGAACATAGAGTTCACTAATGTATTAAAATTTTCATTGTGGACATTCTGGAAGCTTATGGGTTTATTTTAAGTAAATATTGGTCTAGCAAAGTGAAAGGATACTTTACTACTAATTGGTCACATTTGTGGCTTCCTTTTACGAGTAAGAATAGTCAGATTCATGTCAAGAGGGAACCTTTCATGAAGGATACCATTACGACACTTGAGGAACCTAATGAGCCAAGTAGATTTATGTAAGTAATTTTTAGAAATTGTTTCTTCAAATTCGATCATGGATGTTATCTTGTGTATTCATCCCCTATACCACTAGATACACAGTTGGAACTCCTTTCTTACAATCCAAATGATTCTAATGAATTTTGTATCAAATGTAAATATTACTAGCACATATACTAACCTTGTTGTTGCTAAAATTTTTAGTTTATATTTTGATGGTCTAGAAACAGAGGAGGGTGCTAGAGCTAGTTGTATTCTTATTGACCCTCAGGAGAACAAGCATCTAATTTCATTTTGATTGGAGTTCAAGTGCACAAACAATATTGCAAAATATGAAGAACTTATATTAGGATTAAACAAATCCATAGACCTCAAAGTGGAAACATTAAAGTTAATAGATGACTCAGATATTGTTACATGGTAGGTAAGAAAAACTATTATTTGTGTCTCACCTAATCTTAAAAAATACCAGCAAGAGGTATGTCATCTTATTTCTTTCTTTCAAGCATTTAATATAAATTATTTTCCTAGGATTCATAATGTAGCCATCAACACATTAGCTAATGTTTACTCTAGGTTATCACCTCTTAGACATGGCTATTTTATTGAGAATAGGTATAGGCCATCCATTCCTGATAATGTCAGTAAGTTATATGTTTTCAATGATGACCAACAGATGCTAGATTTCATGGCTAATGTGGACATGTTTAAATACACAACAATTGATGAAGATGAGCATGAAAGGTCTTTAAAGGAATCAACTTAAGCACATAAAGGGAACCCCATGCCTAAGGGCGTGGTATCTTTAGAGGAGCTTTATGACCTACAAAACTACTTCAAGGACCTAACTAATGAAAAGACCCATAGTTGTACATTGTTGCATGAAAAAGTTAATTTAGGCACCAAGGAAGACAAAAATTATGTGAACCTTGGTACTTGTTGTTCTCCACAAGAATGACAAACCTTTGTTAATATTTTTAAACATTACTATTATGTGTTCATGTGGAAATATGATTATTTGAAAACCTACGACACGTGAATCATCCAGCATGTGATACCTATTAAGAAGGGGGTAAATCCATTTCAATAAAAGTTAATAAAAGTTGATCCTATGCTTAAACCCTTGATTGAGAAATAAATAAGGAAATTGTTGGAAGCTCAGATCATCCTTAAAGTTCATCATTCAACCTGGGTTTCTAATTTAGTTCCTATTAGAAAGAAGTTTGAAGAGATACACTTATGTGTTAATTTTCACAACTTGAACTAGGCTTCAAATATGGATAATTATCTTGTGCCATCTATGGAACAAATACTCAAAACGATATCTGGGTCAGAGATTTTCTCGCTATTAGATGGATTTTTCGAATACAACCAAGTTCTAGTAGCAGAACTCGATAGATTAAAGACTACATGCAAAACTAAATGGGGTATATTTTTTTTTTAGAGGATACCATTTGGACTCATAATATTGGTGCTACTTTTCAATAGGCTATGGACATCATGTTCCATGGATTAGTTAGACAAAGTGTGGTTGTATACTTAGATGATGTTATAGTACTTTCGAAGAAAATCTCTAACCATTTTTATCATCTAAGGAAAATCTTTGAGCAGTGTCGAAAATATGGTATCTTTAAATCAAAAGAGGATCATCTTCAGAGTATTTTAGGGAAACCTCTTGGGACACATTATAATTTATAGCTAACAAGAGAATTGAAGTGGACCTCGAATAGGTCAAGGTTGTTTCTCAAATTCCCTTTCCCGTGAATAAAAAAGCCATGCAATCCTTCTACGGGAAAATTAACTTTCTTTGGACTTAGATTATGAAAATATTGTTAAACATTTGCAAGAGATGATCAAGAAGGATGTAGTTTACAAATGGGACCAAAGGGAGAAATATGCCTTTTCTGGGATTAAACAAGTGATTATCGATGTCCCAACATTATATAGTCTGGATTTTAATAAAGATTTCTTGTTGTATACTTTTGCTTTTGACACGTCTATTGCAATTGTTCTTACTTATAAGAAAAATCAAGGAAATGAGTGGCCAATATCATTTATGAGTGTTGGATTGCAAGGATCAAAATTTAACTATCCCACTATCGATAAGAAAACTTATGTAGTTCACAAGGTAGTAAAGCACTTCAAGCCTTACCTCTTGAAAATCCATGTTATCGTCTTTGTAACTCACCCAACAATTAGATTGATATTTGTACAACAAGATTTTGGAGAGAGGAGGGAAAACTAAATGAAAATCCTTCAAGAATATGATCTAGAGTTTAAACCAATTCATACAATAAAAGGAAACAATGTCTTCCAGCTTGCAGCAAAAGTAGTAATTTCGCTAGAAGAGGATGATTTTGGATGGGAACAAAAAAATGAAATGTACAACATTGAGAAAGCTATCCCTACAAACACACATATGTCTTGGTACATTGATGTATGGAAGTATTTAGATCAAGGCACCTTTCCCTCACACTTATCGGTGAAATAAAAGAGGGAAATTCACCTCAAAGCTTTGTCATATTAACTTGTACATGGTGTGATTTCTTAGAGGCAGCATAATGGTATCGTGCTTAGATTCTTAAAATCAGAATATTTAGAAAAGGTATTAAAGTACCTTCATAACAAACTAGCTAGTGGAAACTATGTAGGCGACACTACTGGTCATAAAGTTATGCAGGCCTGTTACTATTGGCCTACACTATTTAAGGATGTACACGCCTACACCCATAAGTCTCTTGTATGTCAAAGATGTATTAGTTGTGATAGAAAGTGAGTCACCCCATTGTAATCCATTGTTGTTGAAGAACCTTTTCAAAAATGGGGACTATATTTTATTGGTGACATTTTCCTATTCATCAAAACAACACTAATATATCTTCAACTGCTACATATTACTTTACTTAGTAGGTTGAAGCAATTCCTTTAAAGTAGGTGAATGAGTAGGAATTCATTCACTTTCTCAAGTAGAATATCATCACCAAGTTTGGCGTTCCCACGTCACTTTTTTTTTATAAGGAAACATACTTTCCATTGCTAAAGCTTTATGACTTCGTATTAGAAAATGACATTGTTTTAAAGCACTCATCTAGTTATTACGCTCAGGCAAATGGTTTAGCTGGGTCTACTAATAAGAGTTTAATTTGTACCATAAAGAAAATTGTTTACTCTGAGTAAAGTGTTGTTTTTAAAGTTGATCCCCTTTAGAACTGGCTCTCTCTCTCAATTTGGGCCTTGCATTTTCCTCTTCATTTGACTTCCTCTCATATCCTTATGATCAAAATCATTTACTCAAATCTTCATAGAAAACATTTATATCCGCCTTACATTGAGTTTATTATTATAATAGTCATTATAACTTATTATTATAATGTCATTATAACTTATACAAATCATTAATATCAAATGAAAAATAGAAATCTTAATCTGAATTTTTTTTTTTTTTTTTTTATAATTATAAGTTTAATTAGTATTATAACTTATAATAATTTGAAAAATTTAAAAATAAAATAAAATTACTTAATATTATTAAAAAAACAAAATATAATAATTAAATTAAATCAGATAAAATATAAATTAGTTATTATATATATATATATATATATATATATATATAAGAAACAAATTATAAAATAATTAAGTTTATAAAACACTATTCGTTGTCCCATTACACACACCCGCATCATACCCACATCATACTTTGAGGCATGTTTTGAACATAGCAAAGAACATGATTATAAGTTAAATAAAGACCAACATATATCCTCATGTGATTATAAAGTTTCAATAGTGAATATCATTCTTTCGGGGATAGTTTTCCCATCACTTTCTCTGTCCTCCAGAATGTGAATTTTGTTCTATAGCTTTTAAACAAAGTATATATATAATACCCAGTTTATGACAGATATATTATATTAAATTTAAAAGTTTATGTATGTATAAAATTAAAATGATATATATGATACATAAACGAATTTTTGAGGAGAAGTTTATAAAAAGGCGAAGATTTATTTAATTGTGATTTCAGTTATGTTTGAACTGACTTTTATTTTCCTTTATTTATGTAAGAAATTAATGAAAAGCGCTTTAAAGGATGGCTGGAGAAAATTTCGAACATAAAAGGGAATAGGTAGTTATGAGAATAAAATGGGAAATTGATTCTCAACCATATAAAAGAGGATGTAATTGCTAATTTGAGGAGTTGGAAGTTGATAGGTTAGAGGATGGTAGGTTAAATATGAAGATATATTAACTTTTACAGTTATAATGTACTTGTTGCAGTAGTTCTTCTTATTGTGATTGTGTGGTTTTGAGTAATAATATCACGGTTTTTTAATTTGCTTTTCTTTGTATGAGTTCTTCTTTGTCTAGAATTCATATTCGTTGGAAGAACTATTTAAGATTGCTGATTTAACCTAATTTTACAAGAATATTGAATATATAAATTACTCAAATGCTCTGAAAACTTGATATTTATGGGTTTTAAAATCAATTTTGAGTTTATGTGTTGCAGATTGAATGCAAAATGATACATGTTATCTAGGGTTTACTTTCACATTAAACTTGAATGTCATAAAAACTAATTTTCTATTTCTTTTGTCTTTTGATTTTGTTGTTGCTCTTCATCCTATTTGATTCACTGGAACATGTGATTGATTGAGAATAATTTGACATGATCACGTTCTCTAATCTTTCACACATAAATTTGATTTAATATTTTCTCCAATATTTATTATTATAAATAATTAAATTAAATACTCTAATTGTTTATGCAGGATGAATTGATAGTGATACTTGATGTCTTATTATTTTAACTACATATTTCAATTAGATGCTTTAAGCCAGTTTGTTCTAACTTCCTTTCTGTTTTCATTTTTTTCACTAACCCTCGCCATGTGTGAATTATGATATATTATTTTAACATTATCTTGTCATATATGTTACTTTATTTAATACATCTCATACGTTGTATGCCTACCAAATTTCTTTCCCTAAAGCCTTATTTAATTTAAAACACTCTTTTGTTATTAAAGTGGCCATATTTATTTTTGAAATTACAAAATATATTTAAATTACATCAAACACAGGGAATACCTCTAGAGGTGGAGGAGACCGACCCTTGTCACATAAAGCGAGAGGATTCTTAGAATCCTTAGTGAATGTTTTCTCGAGTTGTTCTTGGCTACTGGGACAATCTGAGAACCAACACAAATGAAATAGCACAATGCATTGGTGAATGCTCTATGGGTTGCCTGTGTTACACCAAAAATCTCTCTGAAGACCTCTCCTTACTTCCTCGTGGATGGAAAATAAGTTATCCTTCCTCTGAACCTATACCTTATATCGTTACAGGTTTCTCGAGAATCCTGAGGTAAACTATGTCTTTTTTTTTAGAGCGGGATAGACACTCGTTTAAAATTGGAGGAAGAATGGCATAAAGCAAAAGAAAAGTTTTTCGTTCACAAGAGTCATATCAAGCACTCACTTGACAATAAATCTATGGGGAACAAGGAGTTTGGTGTGGGAGACCTAGTATTGAAATGGGATAAATCCCATGAAGAGGAAGGTAAACACACCAAATTTCAATCCTTGTGGATCAGACCCTATAATATTCATGGAAATATTGGCCAAAATACTCATCATTTTTAATCTTTAAGTGGGAAGATTGACTCTTTTTCTTTTAATGGCCAAGATCTTGAGCGTTATTTTCAGTAGCATCCTAGGACTACATTTCTAGTGATGTACAAATTTATTTCCCTATCTATTTTTGTTTTTGTTTTGAATGTGTCATGTCTTGTCCTTTATTTTTCATGTTGTTGTGGTTAGTGTATGTAAATAAGACATTCCGTGAAATTGTTCTGTTTAGTTTGGATAAATGTGGTGAAATCTTAAAAGGGATTTTTGACATCCATCAACACATGGTTAACTTTTGGTCCCTATTATTTTATTGGGTATGATACCTTTAAGGCTAATGATGTATGATTGGAAAATATGATTCATTTGAATAGAAATATTTAAGCGGAACCATGATGCCCATATCTATTTTAAGATATTCATTCCTGAATCAGTATGATAATTAAATAGTGTTTTTCCTACCCATCTGATTGAGTAGAGATGGGAAAGGATAAAACTAAAAGTAGGAATATCAATTTCAGAGGTATATAAAAGTCTCTAAAGGAATAAACTCTCTTTCTCTCAGTAGTTCAGGATCCCTCTTCCACCCTAGCAATATAAATGTTGATAAAATGCCAATGAGCATATTGAACATGAATATAGGGTGAAAGAAGAGAAAGGCTTCCTAAGTAGGGAGGTGAAGCAAGCAACTTCATTGGGGTATTGAACAGGTTTGTTGGTAGTAAAGAAATGCTTGTGTTTCCTAAAGTGACTTTGTTGGGGTATTTAACAGGTCTGCTAGTAGTGGAACAATACCAAAGATAGAACTAAATTTGATCATATTAAACTAATATACATATATTATACTTCTCTCTAATCAATGAGTTCAAGCCTAGAAAGGGAATATGAGGGACTACACCTAACTAGGATAAATACAAAAGCCTAGGTAATCCATACGCTGAATCAATACTTCCTAAAATACTAGACTTTATGCATAAAACTTGACCTAAACAAAGAAGTTGGGATTCTTCTAGTGAATCACCAAGTGTTGTGATTGCTACAACACCCTGAAAATTTTGGCCTATATTCAAATTTTGGAGCCTCCCTTTGGTCATGTGAGTTGTCATTTCTATTTTTTAGGATGACTATACACTTTGTTTCTATGTTTTCAAGTCCCTTTCTAAAAGAATCCAAAGTGTCGTTTTTTGTTAAGGGAAGTGTCATTCTTTGTGAAAAATGGATTGACACGTCCTTAATAGGAAATTATGGTGCATTCTCCTAAATTAATGAATCTTATCTATCATAACAACTTGCATTGGACTCATTCATTGGGTATTGCACACTTTCTACTCGTGGTCGACACTTGTGTCATAAACGCATATCTCAAGTGTCACACTTGGAGGTAAGTGTTATTTTATTGTCATTTCAACAAATCAAGGTTAATTTTAAGTAATGGCTTCTTTCATATTATGTGGTTTATTTTTTATAAGTGTGTGATCATGTTCAAGTATTATCATGCTTTCATTCTTTCCTTCGTGTCTTACTAATCCCACAATTATTCATTTTTGGAACTTTCACTGTCTTTGAAACTTGCTTGATCTTGGACCAACCTATCTGGCTCTTAGAACTATAAATTGGGAAGTCCAAAACCAAAGTGAAGCACCATCTACCTCTTGTAACTGCACACTACATAATCCTATAGGTAAGTCTCCCTCAAGTATGCACTATGCAATCCCAAAGCTCAGTCACACCAATATGCTGACTACACTTGCCTAATACATAGACTTAGACCAAACTTGCCTAGTGTTGAACATTGCACACTTCTAGTAGATAGTCAAGTCATCCCTAGACCCTTCATATTGTAGTGCCTTTGGAGCACAAGTGTGCCAAAAAACACCCCCTTAGTAGTGGATTGTTACCTGCAAAGGATCACAGTCAAAATTGGTGTTGTTAGTGGATAAACTTAAATAAATACAACATTGTAAAAAATGGATACAATGCATACAAAAAACATAAATTAAAAAAATAGGAGAATGAACATAACAATTCTCAAATGGAGAAACACATCAATAATATATGGAGAAATATCCCTTTATTGATTTATGGTGGTAGAGGTTGAATACAGTCAAAATACTAGAACACTTGAAGAGAATTCCTTGAGCTAGGCAACTCAAAAATCCTCAGCAAGGATGTTTCTTTTCCTGAATCTCTTTGAAATTTTCTCCCCTCTCTCAAATAAGTGTGAATATTGTCCAAAGGGTGGATTTCTCTTTACTCACTATGTCATACAGAAAAATGACCTCCTCATCGGCTCAGAGGATAAAGACATGATGACTGAATGACTGACCAAGTTCACATGCCTAGCTGTCAAGCTAATGTTGTCTAGACACTATCAATCTACTCTATAAAGCTTCTCAGCAAGCCTAAGGGTGCGTTAGTGCCTAGGGTGGCTCTACTTGTTACCTTGTGAACATCGTTAGTGACCATACATCAGTTTCTATGGGTTTGTGAAGGCCCCGAAAATCGGGTCAACAACAAGGGGGATACCCGCCCGGTCCGGACATTGGTTGGCAGCTCCTTATCCGTTTGGTATAGTGGGTCCGACTGGGGATATGGGACCAGTTTCCCAATTCAGTGTGTGTGTGAGAGAAAGATGGGTATTTATGTTCTAAATGGAATACTTCTATCCTAATTCTAATCTAATGCTATGCTATTGTATTCTAATAAACAGAAAAAACATAAAAATTTATGCTAACCCGGGGTGTGATCTTTCTTCTATGCGATCTAAAAAGATTTCAAACAATAACTGGTAATAAAGATCATTCAGCTATCATAAGAAAAGAATTCTATAAATATGAACTACTTCATATAAGAAGTTAGATGAAACAGTTGTGAAAACTTATCGCATAAATAAGCTATTCATACACTAAACATAAACAAATAGTTATCACCGTACAAAAGTGCCAAATGATAACTCAGACATCCATGCTGTAATATATAAACAACTGAAAATTGAATATCACTTTAATGCATAAGAAGAAATGGTTAAGAGATAAAAGTACCATTTATAACTAGTCCTACTCATGAGTTTCATGCGACAATTGATTTATCTCTCCTTGATTTAACATCCACTAAGAGTACAAAAGTGCAACATCAGTAGCAGATATCAAATGCAAATATCAAATAAACCTTGTTCCATTCATTCACCAAA
>APFE030247349.1:0-51277 GCA_000404065.3 Pinus taeda | reverse complement strand
GTGATCTTTCTTCTATGCGATCTAAAAAGATTTTAAACAATAACTGGTAATAAAGATCATTCATCTATTATAAGAAAATAATTCAATAAGGATGAACTACTTCGTATAAGAAGTTAGACGAAACAGTTGTGAAAACTTATCGCATAAATGAGCTATTCATACACTAAACATAAACAAATAGTTATCACCATACAAAAGTGCCAAATCATAACTCAGACATCCATGCTGTAATATATAAACAACTAAAAACTGAATATCACTTTAACGCATAAGCAGAAATGGTTCAGAGATAAAAGTACCATTTATAACTAGTCCTACTCATGAGCTTCAAGCAACAATTGATTTATCTCTCCTTGATTTAACATCCACTAAGAGTACAAAAGTGCAACATCAGTAGCTGATATCAAATGTAAATATCAAATAAACCCTGTTCCATTCATTCACCAAAACCTCCTCTGAGGGTGCAAAAGTGCATGTTTTGAGGACAAGTTTTTGATAAATTTCTGGACCCTTCTCTAAATGCATGAGAAGGGTTTAAATACTACTAACTAAATAACTTATTTACAGAAATTGAGGATTCGGTTTAAATGATCGTCCTCTTTCTAAGCAAAACTATTTCTAAAATTAAATATACTATCTAACTATTTCTAAATCTACTCCTTAATGTCACAAGCATTCAGTATTTTCCTGAGTGGAGTCGGCTGACTGTCTTCCGTCTTTGGTTGAGTTAAGCAAACATAATTAACAAGAGTTGGCATTATCTTCTCAGTAAAATTGATGATATACTTCAGAATCATCCAATGACTATGTGTCATTACCATGTATACCTGGTAAAAATCCCATTTCAACTTGGTTAACCCTTGGACTGTTTCTGCTTTTCCTTTAGTCTTCTGTTTTCAGTTTGTTTCTATCGCTGCTTTCTTGCAATTTTTGGGGCTTGCAGGTGACTAAGTAACTAGGAGCCTTCCTTTTTGAGCAATTTTTCTGAGCTAAGCGCTAATCGTGCATCAGAAACTGCCTCTGTTTCTTGATCCGGGCTTCCCTGATGCGTTTTTTGCCTCTTGCGCCTTTTTCTCTCATCCGATATAAAGCTCAAAATTTGTAAAAATAGTGATTCCGTGAGCTCTTGACCATGAGAATTAAACTATCTGTTTCTGGTATCAGCATCGTTCAGTACCCATTCAACCATGGTTGTATATGAGAAATCTATAATAGATGCCTCAGAAGAGTTCTGCGGCTCTTTTTCTTCCTTAAGTGGATTAGGTGTGCCTTCCGAAATGTACATTGGAGCGTTGCCTTTCCTCCTCATAGTTTTCTGCATACTAACTTGTATAACGCTTCTTCCTTCTTTCATGTAGTTTACAGTGAGGTGGAAGTAATGATAAAAGACTAATGACAAGAAAACTTTAAATGTTGAAGATATGCAAAACATGCCACCTTACATGAGTTATTTCTTCAAAAAATACAACACCATACTTCATTAACAACTGGAAACAACTCATTTATTCACATTAAAATACATGAACAACTCTTGGCTGAAAATGTTTTCTCGAATAATGAGCCAGAACCAACCGCGATGGAGAATTCCTGCGATTTTGCTTTGCGATATCGCAGATCGCTGTATCGCAAATCGCAATTTCATTGTGTTGTTTTTATCACAAGGTCGCAGTATCTCGCAATATCGCAATATTGCATATCATTATAATCCTTATGTGTGATTCATGTGATTTTTGTGATGCGCGATATGCGATATCGCATATCGGCAATTTTAGAGTTTTTCAATGTGAGTGTTTCTTTAATGTATGCGATGCGATGAGGTTTCGGTCACAATCTCGCTTTTTGTCATTTTAACTCATTAGAAGGTGTACCCTATCATTCTTTGCGCGATGCGATATCCCTTAAGGAGTGAATTTTATTTTCTTCATTATGAAACTTAGTTTTTTTAGATTCTTCAAGGTATTTTCCTAAGTCCATGATGTTTGTAAGTTTTATCTAAAAAGAAAATATAACACTAACTGATTTTTTGATTTTTACTGAGGGTCCCCACTTATTTAGTATTAGCAATAACACTTCATAAGGAGGGGGGTTGTTGGTGGCCACAACAATTGGTGATTCACTTGGAAGAACCAGTTATCTCTGTGTTTCTATTGGATTTTTTTAGCTTCCAAAACAGAAAATTTTTCAAAAAATTAAACTTTATTATGGAAAGATAAAGTACATTATGCTCTAACCTGTCAATGACATTTTGTTTCAACTATTTTCAACTTTGATTATTTGCTGCCTCAAGTTATTCCTTGTGTTTACATCAGTCATTACTTGGTCTGTAAAGATAAAACAAAGTCTTCTCTGTAAACCAGTTTTTAAATATGCTCATTTGTCGCAGGTAGAGCCTCTGCTTCCAGCAGGCGTTTGTAGCCTCAACGGGGTTACCTATTACCCAGCAATGATCCCGTATCCTACTTAAAGAAACCTACAACTCTCAAAGAAGAATCCACATCCAAGCTTATTGATTTGATTTTATTTTTTATTCTTAAAGAACAATGTCTTGCTTTGATAGCCAATTTATGACATAGTCATTCACTCGATTTATAGCTTTATTGAACAAGCTGGCTCATGATGAGACCCCTTCCCTCTTTATTGTAACAATCTTGAGTCATTGCACTGTTTTGGTATGCAGTATTTGGCAAAGTCAGCAAGTTATAATATCTGTGATTATGATAAGCCAGCTCGTGATGAGACCTCTCATTCTTCAAGATGAAGTGTATCCTTAGATTGTTGCTCTGAAAGTTATGATTTCCTTGGCAGGGAGGAAGTCATTATTTTCTTTAGATAGCTCTGGACGACAATGATAGAGTTTTTGGAAGTAGCTGTTCTACAGAGAATCTTTGTTTTGTTATTGATACCTTTCATTGCACTGATATAAAACAATTTCTTCACTAAAGGTTATTTTCATTAAACTTTATGAAGTTGAAACTAGTGTCATATCTAGGCTAGAGTCTTTAACTGTATCTTTCAATAATAAAGGTCAATTTTCCAAAAGATTTGCTATTTATACAAGAGAAAAATCAAAATCGGAAAGAGAGTTGGTGTCTTTTTCATAAATGCCTAATGTAACCATTCACAACTGGTTTTATTATGAAAAAAGAAAAACTATTACTTTACAAAATAGAATAATAATCTTCTATGGAAAATATTTCTTAAGAATTTGTCCATTGACAGGCAAAGAGTCTCTTTTACCTGCTAAATCCTATAACACAAATGTTGATGGACCTAAGACTTCTACAATTTGAAAAGGACCAAGCCACATTCTTTGAAATTGTGTATGTTTCCCCTTTTCTTCATGTGCCTTGTCCCATTTTAAAACTAAATCTCCCACCTGAAAATCTTTTCTGGTCACTATATTTGAATCAAAAGAGGATTTTACTAGTGCCTGATGATGAGCATTTTTTTTCTTAGCTTGTTCTCGTTGTTCTTCTAATTTGATTATTTCCATCTGTCTTAGGTGTAATGAGGAAGTTAGTACTTCATCAATGTATTGAACTAGAGACAAAGAAGGAATTGCTAAATGAGTCGGAAGAACCACTTCTCTCCCATAAACTAAATTAAAGGGAGAAGTGTCGATGGAAGCTTTTCTCGTTATTCGGTCTGCCCATAAAGTGTATATTAAGGATTTATGCCATTTTTTATGATTTTGGTCTACTATTCTTTTGATAATCCTGATTAGGTTTTTGTTTGTAGACTCGGCTAATCTATTTCCCTGTGGATAATAATTGGCCGAATATTTAAGTTTGAATCCTCTTTTAAGTGCAAATTCAGTCATTGCATTTCCAGAAAAGTATGATGCATTATCAAACATTAAAGCGGAAGGTAATCCAAACCTGGTGATTATAAATTGATCTATGAACTCAATGATATTTTTAGCATTAGCCGTCTTGAGTGGAACTTCTTCTACCCACTTAGTAAAATAATCTGTTGTTGTAAGGATATATCTATGCTGCTTGGAAGAGTGAGGAACGATCTCATCTATTATGTCCAATCCCCACTGACTGAAAGGTTGGTTGATGTTAACTATTTGTAGTGGTAAGGATGGCTTCTTCTATCTCCCAGCAGTAGTTTGTCAGACTTGACATTTCCTCACGTAACTATGCGAGTCTTTGAATAACGTGGGCCAGTAATATCCTGCATGCAATATTTTATGTGCAGTAGCATCTCCAACATAGTGTCCACCTGCTGGCCCATCGTGGAGTTCCTGCAAAACTTTATCAGCTTCAGATTTCTCAAGACATCTAAGGAGAACAGAATCGTAATTCATTCTAAAAAGAATATCATTTATGAGTTGATATTGTTTGGCTTTTAACCTTAGAGCTCTTTTCTTAGTATAATCGAGGTATGAAGGAGCATATCCATTCTTAAGATAATAAATGATATCAGCGTATAATGACTCTTCATCGTTTAGGATTACCTCACACACTTGTACCTCTACAAACGAAATTTCAGAGATTTGTGACGCTCCAGCCAGCATTTTGCAAAAGCCTTGACCTCTTACAATGTTTGTTGGTTTAATTTCTATGTCATATTCTTGTAAGGTAGTTACCTAATTGGCCCTCTTCTCACCCACGTCCTTTTGTACTAGAAGATTCCTTACCGCTGGAAACAATACTATAATTTTGGTATGGGTTTTGAGTAGAAAAGGTCTGAATTATTTGATCACTTTGAAAACAGCATAAGCCTGTTTCTCCACATCTGAGTAATTTAATTCAGCACCCTGCAAATTTGAACTGAAAAAAGAAATTGGTGCTTCTGCTTTTTCTTGATTAGTTTGAGTGAGTATCGCAGCATATGACCTATCTGAGACAAATGTATATAAAATAAAAGGCTCTGAAAAATTTGGAGTTGCTAAAGATGGAGCATTAATGATAGCCTGTTTGATCAGGTTGAACGCTTCATGTTCATCTTTAACCCATTTAAAATTAGAGTTCTTTTTTATCATGGTGTGTAAAGGAGATACGATTCGTGAAAAATTTGGAACAAATCTCTTTACAAAATTGATTTGACCAAGGAAAGATTGCATGGCTTTTTTGTTATGAGGTAGGGATATTTCAGAAATTTCTTTCATTCTGTCAGAATCAATGTGAATTCCAGATTTTGACATTATGAATCCTAGAAGTTTCCCTTCACTTAATGCGAAAAAAGATTTCTTTGGGTTAAATGAAATTTCGTACCTTAAACATCGTTGGAAGATTTGTTTCAAGTCTTTGAGATGGTCGCCTCGTTTCTTGGAGTACACGGTTATATCATCAAAATAAATTACTACAGATTTATTGACTAAACCTTTAAATGAAATGTCCATGGCTCTTTGGAATGTGGCACCAACATTAATCAAACCAAATGGCATCTTTCGATATGCATATGTGCCCCATTTAGTTCTGAATGTGGTCTTCAATTGATCATAAGGATGTACCAGAACTTGATTGTATCCTGAAAATCTGTCCAAGAAAGACATTAATTCTGAGCCTGCCACTGCCTGCAATATCTGCTCCATAGGTGGTAAGGGAAAATTGTCTTTTTGACAGGCTTTGTTAATATTGCGAAAGTCAATACAAATCCTAATATCTTCGTTTTTCTTTCTAACAGGTACCATATTGGAGACCCATTTAGAATGTCTGATGGGAAAGATTATCTTGGCTTTCAACAGCTTATTGAGTTCGGTTTTTATCTGATTTTCTAAGTTGGGATGAATCTTTCTCAATTTTTGTTAGACAGGTTTCTCGTTATCGGTCATTGGAATAAATATGTTGGATGATAGAAGTGTCGTATGTTTTGAGTTCATCATAGCTCCAAGCAAAAACGTTTTTGTATTGTCTCAAAATACGAATATATGCTAGTTTTTCTTCGGGGGTTAGGCCAAGGCCTAGATTTATGTTTTGAGGTTTGGCATCGGTTCCTAGGTTTACTAATTAATAATTCAAAGTTGAACTTTGGAGCTTTGAATTGGTAGACCTTTTAAACCGATCTCTTAAATCGTACAGGTCTTCTAACTTGACCACTGATTTAGGTATAGCATTGTGAGGGCTATCTTGTTGTAATTGTCAATCATGTTGATCTTCATTGATTATTTGGTTGGAGTAGGATCCTTTAGAAGTAAGTAAATTTACGATATCAGGATCGTCATTGAATATTCTCCAATTTGTGATGTTGTCAGGAATAGAAGGTCTAAAGATTAATTCTTTTGAGAATCTATCTGGACTAAAATCTTCTAAAGGAATGAGCTTAGAAGCTACGTTAGCTAAAAGGTCAGCGCTTGCATTCTGGAGTCTGGGAATTGATGAAATATTGAAGGTTATAAAATGCTCAGTCAGATCTTGAACTAAAGATTGATAGTGTTTTAAATGACCTGACAAGCAATGTATAGTATTCTGTACCTATCTGACTACAATTTCAGACTCTCCGAAGACTTGGAGGTACTTTATGTCTAGCCCGATTGCTTTGTACAGCCCTTGAACTAAAGCCTCATATTCTACTGTATTGTTGGTACAATCAAATTCGAGCCTGCATGTTAGCATGATTTTGTCTCCTTCTGGACTAATTAGCACGCATCCTTCTCCTGCTCCTTCGTTAGATTTAGAACCATCAAAAAATAATTTGCAAAACAAAGATTTATTTACAGGTCTATCTAAAAAATTGATACATTTTGAACTATCCATTTGAGAAAAAATTTCGACTTGGGACAAAATTGAATGTTCTAAATAAGGGGACGTAGGAGCATTAAAATTGTCGAGAAAAGAATCCACTGAGTAATTGCCAATTATGCTACTGTTATATGCTACTGGTTCATTTTCCCCCTCTAACTCTGTTACTATGTACTTCTGATGTAATTCTCGTTCAACTTTTATTTGATTTGGCTTACCATTGTAAGGTAGCCACATGTGTGACCAGTCAGTTGCGAAGTATCCATGTAGTTTTTCTGACCAATCCCTGCTAAGAATTAAGCCATAAAATTCAGGGATATCAGTGACTAAGATGTCCATAACTTGACATACCTTCGGGTTGGATGACAGCCTTATGGTTACTTGATTTAGTTCACTGATGACTTCGAATTGAGATTGATCCAGCTGAACTATGCGAACAATGGATTTCTGTGGTTGAACATTTAATTTGGTGCATATGGACTTCGGTAAAATATTCGATGAAGCACATGAATCCATTAAACAATTATGTACATTTTTGTTAAAAATTTCATAAGTAAGGAAAAAAGGGGGAGTATGAGATCTCGATCTACCTCCAATTAAAGTGATGTCGTTTGGATCAATATTGTTAGTCGTATTACTTGGAGGTCTTCCCATGTTCTGAGAAGCTTGAGAAATTACAGCGGCAGACAAAGGTGCAACTGGCACAGCATGTAATTCTTTCATCATTATCTTTTGTTGATTCTTTAGCTTGCTCAATTCGTACAAAGTGATATTTTCCCTAATCTTTTTCATGTCTTCTATGATATTGTACTCCATTTCATCCGAAACGATCAACGTTTTAGATGGAGTAAGTGAATCTGTTTGGACTGGGCTAGTTTGAGTCGCTTTAGATGTTGTTTTCTTTGTTGCGACTTTATCCTTTGTTGCAGAGCTTGCGCTCTTTGGTTTTGGGGTACTTTGGGGAGGATCAAGTTGATTTCTACTTCATGTGTTAACAGGGAATACTTCTTGATCTTCCTCTTGTGGGAGGATGAAATCCCATATTCCTTGTAATTCTACAACTTCTTCATCATCGGTTTACCCTTTAGTGGCAATTTCTTCTTCCTCTTCCTCAGATTCAGCATTTGTTATAGCATTGGGTGGCTTTGAATCCATTGACGGGCCTCTTTTAAAAGCTCCGTAGGGCCTTTTTGAAGAAGTTTCTGCTACTTGCTTTTTTATGTCGACCATTTCATTAGACATGGTCTTAAGAAATTTTTGCAATCCCTCCAAATCGAATGGATCTTTTGCTTGCTTCTTCTTGGACTCTTCTTTGAAGGTGACCTTCTTAGACTTCCGTTCTTCTAACGCGGATTTCTTCTCTAAGGCTATTATACGTTTCTCTGCTGCTATGGCTTCTTTCATGTTTTCAGCAAGGGTTATTTTATTAGCCCTCTCCACGAAGATTACTATGTTCGATGGTAATGCAGTGCCATTCACATCGCACTTCCTCGTTGGGCTGGGAAGCAGTAGGAATTTTGTTTAGAATCTTATTGAAACGTAGATTGAAGTCTTTGATCGGTTCTTTAGATTCTGCCCTAAGGTTGGATAGGTCGTTGATTAACATTGCCATAGATCTTTCGTCACCAAACTTGGTTAGAAATTGGTCTTGGAAGATGTCCCAACTGGTAATAGATCTAGAGGGTAATGAAAAATACCACGATCAGGTTGTTCATTGTAGGGTATAAGGAAACAGTTGAACAACATCATCTTCATTAGTAACCTCGTTGAGGTTTATGGATAGCATAAAGTTGTTTATGTGTTCTTCTGCTAGCATGCCTGCCTCAGGATTGAACTTGGGCAGCCATTTCTCAGGATGGGCCGATATTTAACTCAAGGGCGCAAGCATTAAGACTGCCCCAGGATTGTTCCATGGAGACTGGGCCATTGTTGAACTACTAACAGGGGGATTTACAGAAAATGATCCCTGTGGTTGAGAAGATGAGGTGATTATGATCGCAGATGAGGTGATTATGATCGCAGATGATTGAGGAGGAGTTGTAGGGATTCCACTAGGTGGATTGATAATGGTCTGGGGTGGTGGAGTAGATGGTTGACTTCACGGTGGAGAAGTTGAGATGGATGGTGTTGATGAAAGAGTCTCGCTGTCGGACCCTTTAGGTGACTTCCTTTCTCTTTTCCTTTTGGGAAGAGGTAGTTCGGTTGGCCGAACACCAAACTTTTCACTCTTTAGTCTGGTCAGGGGATAAGCAAGGTTATACTGCGAAGTCACGCTACCCTGAGATTTATCAGATCTTTGAGGGGAAATGGAAAACCGTTGAAGTTTATGAATCAGAGATTCGACTTCAAGAGGTTCAATAACAGATTGTTCTGAAATGTCAGGATTTGTAGCAGCGATGATGCTCTAGCGACTTTTAACTCTGGATTTAAGTGTAATGGAGAAGTCGGAGGAGATGGTGAGGGCGATTAACTCTCAGAATGGTATTTTGATTTGGATATACTTGCCATTCATAGTTTAGGCCCTCCTTCTAGCACCAAATATGTTGATGGCCCCGAAAATCGGGTCGACAACAAGGGGGATACCTGCCCGGTCCGGACCTTGGTTGGCAGCTCCTCATCCGTTTGGTATAGTGGGTCTGACTGGGGATATGGGACCAATTTCCCAATTCAGTGTGTGTGTGTGTGTGAAATATGGGTGTTTCTGTTCTAAATGGAATACTTCTATCTAATATAATGCTATGCTATTGTATTCTAATAAACAGAAAAACATCGAAATTTATGCTAACCCGGGGTGTGATCTTTCTTCTATGCGATCTAAAAAGATTTCAAACAATAACTGGTAATAAAGATAATTCACTATCATAAGAAAAGAATTCGATAAATATGAACTACTTCGTATAAGAAGTTAGACGAAACAGTTGTGAAAACTTATCGCATAAATGAGTTATTCATACACTAAACATAAACAAATAGTTATCAACGTACAAAAGTGCCAAATGATAACTCAGACATCCATGCTGTAATATATAAACAAATGAAAACTGAATATCACTTTAACGCATAAGCAGAAATGGTTAAGAGATAAAAGTACCATTTATAACTAGTCCTACTCATGAGCTTCAAGTGACAATTGATTTAATCTCTCCTTGATTTAACATCCACTAAGAGTACAGAAGTGAAACATCAGTAGCAGATATCAAATGCAAATATCAAATAAACCCTGTTCCATTCATTCACCAAAACCCCCTCTGAGGGTGCAAAAGTGCATGTTCTCAGGACAAGTTTTTGATAAATTTCTGGACCCTTCTCTAAATGCATGAGAAGAGTTTAAATACTACTAACTAAATAACTTATTTACATAAATCGAGAATTCAGTTTAAATGACCGTCCTCTTTCTAAGAAAAACTATTTCTAAAATTAAATCTACTATCTAACTATTTCTAAATCTACTCCTTAATGTCGCAAGCATTCAGTATTTTCCTGAGTGGAGTTGACTGACTGTCTTTCGTCTTTGGTTGAGTTAAGCAAACAGAATTGACAAGAGCTGGCATTATCTTCTCAGTAAAATTGATGATACACTTGAGAATCATCCAATGACTATGTGTCATTACCATGTATACCTGGTAAAAAACCGATTTCAACTTGGTTAACCCTTGGACTGTTTCTGATTTTCCTTTAGTCTTCTGTTTCCAGTTTATTTCTATCGTTGCTTTCTTGCAATTTTCGGGGCTTATAGGTGACTGAGTAACTAGGAGCCTTCCTTTTCAAGCAAGTTTTCTTAGCGATGCACAATTAGCGCTAATCACACATCGGAAATTGCCTTTGTTTCTTGATCCGGGCTTCCCTGATGCGTTTTTTGCCTCTTGCGCCTTTTTCTCTCATCCGGTATAAAGCTCAAAATTTGAAAAAATAATGATTTCGTGAGCTCTTGACCCTGAGAATTAAACTGTCTGTTTCTGGTATCAACATTGTTTAGTACCGATTCAACCATGGTTGTATATGAGAAATTTGTAATAGATGCCTCTGAAGAGTTCTGCGGCTCTTTTTCTTCCTTAAGTGGATTAGGTGTGCCTTCCGAAATGTACATTGGAACGCTGCCTTTCCTCCTCATAGTTTTCTGCATACAACCCTATATAATGCTTCGTCCTTCTTTCCTGCAGGTTACATTGAGGTGGAAGTAATGATTAAAGACTAATGACAAGAAAACTTTAAATGTTGAAGATATGCAAAACATGCCACCTTACGTGAGCTATTTCTTCGAAAAACAAAACACCATACTTCATTAACAACTGGCAACAACTCATTTATTCACATTAAAATACATGACCAACTCTTGGCTGAAATTTTTTTCTCGAATAATGAGCCAGAACCAACTGCGATGGAGAAGTCTTGTGATTTTTCTTTGCGATATCGTAGATCGCTGTATTGCAAATCGCAATTTCATCGTGTTGTTTTTTATCGCAAGGTCATAGTATCGCAATATCGCAACATCGCAACTTTGCAGTATCGCGGTATCGAAGTGTCACAGTATCGCAATATCGCAATATCGCAGATCGTTATAATCCTTATGTGTGATTCATGTGATTTTTGCGATGCGCGATATGAGATATCGCATGTCAGTGATTTTAGAGTTTTTCAATGTGAGTGTTTCTTTAATGTATGCGATGCGATGAGGTTTCACGTTGCAATATCACTTTTTGTCATTTTAACTCATTAGAAGGTGTACCCTATCATTCTTTGCGCGATACGATATCCCTTAAGGAGTGAATTTTATTTTCTTCATTATGAAACTTAGGTTTTTTAGATTCTTCAAGGTATTTTCCTAAGTCCATGATGTTTGTAAGTTTTATCTAAAAAGAAAATATAACACTAACTGATTTTTTGATTTTTACTGAGGGTCCCCACTTATTTTGTATGCAAATGATAAAGAGCACTAAGGCTTGGAAAAATAACTTCTTTTGCCTAATGGAACTCATGAAGGACTTCGCAACCCTAACATCACATGCTATATATGCAAGGCTTGGGGAATTGTGAAAGAGGTAGAACCATTTGAAAGGATTTCCTATTTGACTGTCAAGGAGAGTCTCAGACAAAGGCATCAAAAGAGGTTAAGAAGGGAGAGAGAGAGAGGAGCTGGAGGGGTAAGGGAAGGCTAATGCAAGTGATGGTTGTAATCACTCATTCTACATCAATATAGAAATGCAGTTGCGTTTTCCACTCCATGATGTTTGTAGTATAACTTGTTTATATGTTTATTCAATATATTTTAGCATGAGTGGCTTAGTTCTATTCAACTAGATATCATTTATATGTTCATGCATTTGTTTATCAAGGTTTTATGTTGTGAGATTACGCTTGTCTTTGCTATGTGCAGGTTTTGATCTAGAGTCGGCTCATGGGTCTTCCACCTGGTTTCATTGCACTCTCCAGCAACACCACACTAAGACTCGAGATAATAATTCCTTATTGCTTTGATATTCGTTTGTTAAACATAGATATGCATGTATATTTGCGATAACTGCAACTAATTTGATTGTTTTCCGAGGATCCTGGGAAGATCCTTCATGGTTTTCTACATCACCAAACATCTGTGCATTAATCCCTATAGTAGAATTGGCGAATCCACTGGGGACTACACTTAGTTCATCATTTTTTCCCATAAATTTCCTAGATCTATCTTTCTTGCAGGCCTTCATGTACTTCTTCATTCCCTTTCCGACCACTCAGGACCATACATCACCCTTCTCTCAATGCTCAGCCCTAGATCTGATCCCCACAACCCATTTTTTGAGTATTTTTTCTCACTAATGCAAGTTACCGGTGAAAACAATGCTTTATAAAGCACTGTGCCCTCACAAACAGAGTGTTATTGCTAAAACTAACTCTCTGTAGCCTCTAGTAGAGAGTGTTAGTCAGCCATTTCTTGATAAACAGCTTACCTTGTGACCTCATGGGTTGCGAAATCTACTTGTAGACTGATCATGGATCTGCAGCTGCACTTGTTTGACTGATCTGTGTCTTGAACAATTTTTTTTTTAAGAAAATAGCTTTACTTCTTAAAGTTTTTGTTTTCATTATAGAAAAAATACAATTTTTTTTACTGTTTTTTGCTTAGCTAGTTAGATCTGCATTATTTGGTTTCAATAGTTGTTAGTGAGCATTGAAGTTATACCATTTGTGCTAATGTTTTAATAAATAGGATGCATGGTATATATATTGATGTATGAATGACTCTCCCTTTGTATAAGCGGCTTATTCATTGAAAGTGAAAATTTACAAGCATTGTTTTTTCATGTTTTGAGTCAGAGTCCCATATAATTTCATAAGTTAACACCCCTAATGAAGACTCTAATGAAGTACATTTAAAATATACTTAATAAAATAAGTCAACAACTCTTTTTGGAGTAAACACACTTTAGTTTAGGCTAGGATCTTTGGATAGGCAGTTTGATTTAACTGCCCAATATCATACACCTAAACTAATGTCATTAAAGAGAGAAATCCTTCTACACTCATACTATCTAGGACCACTCCAGTAAAAGCGGAGCTAAATATGAGACAAAATCAGACTATAAGTGAAGGTAGTCCATCTTTGCTTACATCTCTTATTGGTATTTTGTGTATTAAGGATCCCTTCGGGAATATCGGCGTTGAGTCGGGGACTCAAGTATATTGCCCACACAGCATACTATTTGCGACTTTGTCCTCCCCGGTAGTTTCTATGATTTAAGGTATCCTTAGTGGCCATACTTTTAAGGATGAACACAAGTTGACTGGGATGGGCCGCCCTAGTACCTAACGCAAACGAACCTACTCTGTCTCCGGTTTTTGGGAGGGTGCTTGTCTTCACGAGAGTACTTGGCCCCTTAATTTGAGGTTCGAGCTAAGCTCAAGATTAATCGTAACTGTACATTTGGCCAACTCTCTTTATTATTCATTGTGATACTGGGTTTCATCTCTAGTGATTAGTGATTACCAGATAGGGTCATTTCCGTCTGGTTGTTGATTAATTTCCTTAGTGATTTTTTTATTTTTTAAGTGCCAAAGTGTTATCACAGAGACTTTAATAAACATCACTATAAAAATTATTCATAAAAATTATCAGCCACCATTGCTACATCTGGCCCTTATTGTCAACCTAGACGGTTGCTAGGACTCCCCGCCACTCACTGTGGAGGATCTATCGAGCTCTAGTGAATCGGATTCCCCATCTTCAAGAAATGAGTCTCCGAGATCTAACATAGAATCAGTTTGGAAATCCCACGATTCAAGCTTACCGGAGGATTTCTTTATTAAAGGATTTATTCCTCCATACAATTCTTTGATCACAAATCCATTGGGCCCACTCTTGGTTCCCGTCGCATTTGTACCTCCTTTGCCTTCAGTTGGAACATTTCCACCCATCCCATCGATGAATAATGAGTCATGGGCTTTTGTGGACACTTTTGGTCCACCACCACATCCCCAATCGATAGTCAATACCACACCTCTGATGGTGAACCCTGTTATCCCATCTGTCCTAGGTTCAAACCCTATCTTAACACCGACCATGAGTGGAACCCAATATATTCTGGGTTCTTCCCCTTTTGTGTCAGCCCCTAGAACTTCGACAAGTGCTACATATAGTGCTCCTTATAACACTCAATATAGCATGGTTAGCATGGGTCCCTTCAACCAACAATATGGCTGGAATCCATTGTATAGTTCTAACCCCCAGATTTAGGTATCTAGGGGCACAGTTCCAAATATCCATATACCAACTGGGAGCGTAATAGTTCCCAATATGCATATATTAGCCAGGAGCGTAACAGTTCCCCCTGTTGTTTCAGGTATGCATGGTCAGTTATTGATTGACATGAACCCTACTCATGTTAGTGAAGGAACTATGGTTATTATGTGGTAAGCGAGAACCCTCAACAAGGTCCCAATCAATCCAAAGGGGCACCCTACTGACAACCTCAAATGAGTCAAGGGGGCATTACTTATCCTAGGGGAACTTCTATCCCCTAGCCTAAAAATCCCTATGGAAATCCAAAGTACAATACCATACCCCAAGGCAGTTACTATACCATGCAATTTTTGTATAATATTGGAAACAACACGATGGGAGGACCACAAGGATCCTAAAGTCATATGTCATTACCTTGGTCTGATTGAAAGGCATCAAAGACCTTGCCTTTCTTGGAAACACTTAATATCCCTGACTTGTATAAACTTACAAATGATCCCATCAATCACAAGTTACTTTGGCCACCAATATCGCATCGAATACGGACAAACATCCCAAAGTTCAAAGGGAAATAAGGGGAGGATTCAGGTACACACATCACCACCTATCATCTATAGTGTGTTTCTAACTCCATGGTGGATAATAGTATCCAGCTACATCTCTTTCCCTGTAGCCTTACTAGAAATGTAGCCAAGAGGTAGATTGAGTTACCACGCACGTTAGTGGATACCTTTAGCGCTTTAGCGATGATATTATTAAAGCACTTCTAGCTACCCATCCGCTATGAAATTGGGACGGAGCTCCTCACTTCATTACGTCAAGATGTTGCCACCCACATCTCTGATCATATACATGAATGGAGATGTAGGTGGAGGTTAGTCAAATCTTCCCTCCCCGACTATCTATTAGCAGATTGGTTTTGCAAGTCTCTACTTGCCCAAATCACTAAATATGTCACCTTAGGTGGTGCAGCAATAGAAGACGAATCCATTCATCATGCCCAAAACTTATATCTAATATATTCACAGTCTGACACTTTATATGACATCATTCCTAATGCCCCTCACAACTCCAATGGTCCCGCTACTCAGCAACCTAGAGCAAATTCCGATGGGATTATTGGCACAACCTCCGAGACTACTGTAAAACCTCAGTAGTCACATTGCCCAGATGTCAGTTGATCCCTCTAGCAAATTGACTACTCTTCCTACCACTACAATAAAATATATGTGGTATACACAAAAACTCGATGGTAAGAACAAGAAGAATAAGAAAAAGACCGGTCCTTCTGAAGAGTAGTCAACAAAGAAGTACAACCCAAAGTAGAAGGCTACTATGCCCTCTGATGATGGAAAGGATGAACCTGCCAAATTCCCTTGCAAAATCTGTGTCGAAGACCACATGAACTATTGTTGTTCGTGTCTTTAGGAATGCACAAATTTCATTGCTAAAAAGTACACTGGTAGGACCCCCACTATCCTACCTAATCCTTTCCCCACTTAGCATGAGAATCACCTTATTGCAAACCAACCCCAATCCCCGCAAGGTGGCAATGGCAGTTTGCAACATCCTTCAGCTGGGGAAGGACCATCTACTGTTTACACCTTTGAAATGGTAGATCTAAAAATTAGAGCCAAATATTATGGAGTCCAGTCACTCATGTAGAGGAATGCCCCTTAATTCAAAACCCACTGCCACCTAACGATCTTCATATCGAAAGGTTGATCACTGTTCTTGTGATTCGCCACCCAAAAGGGGCACTTCATCACACAACGCACAATACATCTACATGTGGCACCCAAAAATACAGTATTGTAGAACATTTGGTGCAAGCGTTGTCAGCTATGTCGGTGCTTGAAGTATTACAAACCTGTCCAGCACATAGGAAAGCTCTGCTTTCATCTATTGGTGGTATCAATCCCCAGGATTCCATGCTTGCAATTTTTGACATGGAAAAATGTAAACAACCCCTTTCACACCAGCTTAACTTTTAGGTGCAAATATTTTTGAAAGGAAAAGGAATACATAGAATTGTCATTGATGAGGGTGCTTCAACCTACATAATTTTAGCTTCATGTTGGCTCGCTTTGGGTTCTCAAACCCTATCCCCCCAATCAAATTCCCAACGACCACACTTTCATCCCAAAATGTTAGCTAGCTAGCTACCCCATCACCTTGAATGGGAAAACGGTAATGGTGGACATCAAAATCATAGATAGAAAGCTTGACTATAATCTATTATTGGGTTGCAGTTGGACTTATGCCATGACTGCCATCGTGTCTACTACCTTTTGCATCATCCTATTTCCATTGGATGGAAAGATAGTCACAGTGGACCAACTATCCTTTTCTACCCATGATTATTCCTTGTTACCTAGGGGCTCTGTAACCTTAGTGGGTGGTGTACCTAGCTCTTACATTAGTATCGGTACCCATCTATTGAAGGGCTCTTCCTTGATGGGTTGTTTCCCTCTTTTTCCACCAGGAGTTCCACAGATGGTCAATATGGTTTCATCCATTCCTTAGGAATCGACCAATCCTTGGATCCTACTAGCCCCTTTAGACATTGACACTTATGGAGAACAAATGCTGCTGTCACTAGTTGAATTGGCCTACTAGGCCATTCAATTTGCATCTAAATCTCCAATCACTTTGGTCATGGCCAACGGTACAACTTCCCCTCCCATAACTACTTCTTTCGATCTCCTCCATCAAGTCCTACCTACGGATGAAGGTATTAAAGAGATCATGAGTTTAGAAGATCGACCTTGGGAGGACTCACACCATCATGTTTTGATATCTAATTCAGACATGATGCCTCTTCAAATCCTGACATTTAATGCACCTAAATTCATTTCCTCATCTTACATGACTATCTAAACTTTGGACATGGAGGGAAAAATGGGCAATATTTCAAATACATTGCTCATCTATATTTCTGTCATGATAGGCATCATAGAAAACATCCAGGTTGGAGTAGATTGTAATCCTGAGGAAATTGCAAGCTTAACCTGCCTTTTTATGAATTTCCATGATGTTTTCCCTTGGTCGTGTGAGGAAATGCATGGCATAGACCCTTCTATTGTCAAGCATGAGATCAAGAAGTATCGAGCATTCTCTTTATGGTATTTTTCTTGCTCGTTAATCCGAAAAAACCTCGAGGCTCCTTCTTTGGGCTCGTTAAACTACCACGAAGAAGATCGAGCATTCCTTTTATGGTATTTTTCTTGCTTGTTAATCCGAAAAACATCGAGTCTCCTTCTTTAGGATCGTTAAACTACTACACAGAAGAAATCAGCATGATATTTTTTGGACCTTTTTCTAGCTCTTAAAATTCAAAATCCCCGAGTTTTTCATTTTCAGGCTCATTAAACACTTACGAAGATGGTTTGAGCAACTCTTTTTCCCTCTTTTCTAGCTCACTAAACTGAAAAAGATCGATTGAGCATTTTTTTTTGGACTTTTTTCTTGCTCATATAATTGAAAAAACCTCGCATTCCTTCTTGAGGCTCATTAAAAACTGATGAAGAAGCTTCGAGAATTATTTTTAGGAACTTTTCTTGCTCGTTAAATCGAAAAAACCCCGAGTTTTTGTCATTGGGCTCGTTAGACACTTACGATGACGATATGAGCACTTTATTTTTTGGGACTACTTCTTGCTCTTAAATAAAAAAATCCACGAGTTTTTCCCTTCTTCGGGCTCGTTAAATCTACGTAGAAGGAATGAGTAGTTATTTTACCTCTTTTTCCTCCCTCACTAAATTGCAAAAGATACCTTGAGTTTTCTTCATTTGACTCATTAAAATTTTATGAAGGTATTGAGTTTGTTGTTGCGTGACTCATTAAAATTTCACGAAGAATAACAAGTTTACTCCATCTCCTCATACTCGTAATAAAATGAGGCAAACATCTATTGACAATATGTTTCTCTTTCTCTAAACTCAGTATATTAAATCGCAGAAAAGGAATGATTCTATGTATACTCTTAAAATTCTATCGCATCTGGTTAAAAACTATGAAAAAGGTACCACCTTAGAGTCATTCTTTACGATCTCTTTAGACTATCGAAATATGAAAAGACCACTGAGTTGTCTCGTCTAGACTCATTAAATTACACAGAGGAGGAATAGAGTCACTCTTTTACGATCCTTTTCAGATTCTTAAAACATGACAAGATCCACGGATTTGTCTTTTTGGACTCATTAAACTAATCAAATAGGGCATAGAGTTGCTCTTTTTATGTTCCTTCTCAGACTCTTAAAACATGAAAATATTGATGAGTTTACCCATTTGGACTCACTAAACTAATCAGATGGGGAAAGTGGACAATACAACTGCATTATGTTCCATATTTTGAAAGAGTTTTTTGGCAGCAGTTTCTCCCTTGAACATGGCACTCCCTCAAATAAAATTTCCTTGTCACAGCCTCTCAATATGAATCTTACCATGATATGAGTTTAGCCTATATACCCCGATGTTCTTGCATCTCTGTATCCTAGCACTCTTTGGTGTTCATGAGTCTAGTGTTGCATGGTTAAAACCATTTTCATCCCTTCTATTGCCCAAAGGAAAACCTTTGTCTTCTACTTCCTCCATCAAACCATCAAGCATATCTACCATCATGGCCTCTATCGCTTTGACCCAATGCTTAAAATATTCCACAAAAAACAATCATTCTTGTCCCATTTCATATCGACTGATGTAGGACACATTATTTCCTACCTTTCTAAAGGTCTCTTACTATCGACTTCAACACACTATCTAGGAAGAAGACCCAGAAACACTTCAGTGCCTTGGTACTTGTAGACATCAGTGGCAGGTCACCTTGTGTTTGATCAAGGGTTTTCATTATTGGCTCCTAGTTAAATGATTCTATGAGTGTTCAATGACAAAAACATTTTTCACACTCGTTATATTGTATTGTCCATCTTGGAGACCATCACCATTATCGGTGAACATCCTCGCATCTGTTAACAGTCTCCATTATTGTTTGGTAATCAAATTTTTTCGTGCATGTTCAACATCAATGCATATATTCACATATATCGATCTATATTGTTCATTGAAGTAGAAATCTAGACCTTGGGTGGAGGCTTGCATCACTCAGCCTTGTTTCCTCTCCCAAGTTGAATTTATTGTTTTTTGGAGACAACTCATCAGAATGATCCTATTATGACATAGGTTCTACATTGTCCGTATCGGCGACCAACATCGTCATATCTAGTTTATGAGAAAATCACTCTGACATAGCTACTGAGCATGGGAATGCCCGACTCAGGACATGATTTTAGTTGTTTTATGTATATGTGTTGTATAATGTTTCTTGTACAGTAAAAGGACAGTAAAATATAAAGTATTTTAGCCATCATCACAGCCTCTGATCTCACACTCTAGGGGGAATCTGTTATACACAAAAATGACCTCCTCATCAACTTAGAGGATAAAGACATCATGAATGAAGGACTGGCCAAGTTCACAAGCCGAGTTGTCAATCTAATGTTGTCTGGACACTATCAACCTGCTTTATAAAGCTTCTTAGTAGGCCTAAGGGTGTGTTAGTGCCTAGCGTAACTCTACTTGTTACCTCGGGAACAACATTAGTGACCCTACATCAGTTTCTATGAGTCAAAGGAGTGACGTGACTGAGAAAATATCCCTAGTTTTCTCCTATGTTAGCTCATAAAAGCAGGGAAACATTAGAACTCAACCTATTTGGGGGAAGTACTAATTCCTAATGGAGTATGAAAATAGGAAATAGCACTAAGACTTTGAAACATCACTGCTTTTTCGTAATGGAACTCATGAAGGACTTGGCAACCCTAACCTCACATGCTATATATGCAAGGCTTAGGCTAATGTGAAAGAGGTTGAACCATTTGGAAAGATTGCCTATTTGACTATCAAGTAGATTCTCAAACTAAGGCATCAAGAAGAGGTTAAGAAGGGAGAGAGAGAGAGGAGCTGGAGGGGTAAGGGAAGGTTGATGCAACTGATGGTTGTAATCACTCTTTTTACATCAATATAGAACTGTAGTTGAGTTGTCCACTCTATGATGTTGGTAATATAACTTGTTTATATGTTTAATCAATATCTTTTAGCATGAGTGGCTTACTTATATGCAACTATATATCATTTATATGTTCATGCATTTGTTTATCAAGTTTTTATGTTGTGATATTATGCTTGTCTTTGCTATGTGTGGGTTTTGATCTGGAGCCAGCTTAGGGGTATTCTGCCTAGCTGCATTCTTCTCTCCAACAACACCACACTAAGACTCAAGGTAATAATTCCTTCTTGATTTGATATTCATTTCTTAAATATATATATGCATGTATCTTTGTGACAACTATAGCTAATTTGACTGTCTGTTGAGGATCTTGGGAAGTTCCTTGAGGGTTTTCTACATCACCAAACACTCGTTAATTAATCCCTATAACACACTAAGAGGTTGGGTTTCTTAGAATTAAATTTGACAACATTCTAATGCTCTTCACTTCCTTGGTTCAAAAATGAAATGGTGGGTTTCTTACGAGACATTTGGCTAGCATAACAATGTCCCTTCTTTTGGTTCTCTCATGGCTTTTTTTGGCTTGAGGGGGCCTGACCCAAGTTCAGAGTTAATTAGCCAATCAAATCCCTACACTACTAGCCCTTTCGGCATTAGCCCTTGGAGTGTGAACTAAAGTCTCACCCTAAGCAGTATGGGGGGATGCTGGAACCAAGTTTCGGCACCCTTGAGATGTCTGAGGTGCTGATTTAGTCCAATTGTGCCTACCTTCTTGTAGGTCACTTCGTTCATTGTCCTGACTTTTAATACCTTTTTTATCTATTATAATCACCTTTCACGTAGCCCTAACTGGGGGTTGAGATGCTTTCACGCTGCTATGGTAGCGTCCAGTGCTATTTCCCCAAATTACATTGTGTATCTTACTTATCTTCTTAAAGATCTTAGTTAACTTTGTGTAAATAGTTATTCTATCTTGCATTCACTTATTCAACACATTTATACATATTATAGGCATTAAAAGTGCAATGCATATTCAATGTAACAGATGCATAAAATAGGAAATAAATACACAGAATGGATATGAAACTTATCTTTATTAATGCTCCAACTGTTCTAGACTTGACTCACCTTGTGCACTCAGCTGTAGGGGTCTGTGCACTCAATTGCGGACTACTAGGCCTCTGTGAACTTAGTTGCAGAGCCTTCTCCTACTCTATGACCCATAACTAGACTTTACCCTTTAGATAGGACTCAATCCTTCATCCTTATCCTTATTATTCCATTATCTATTGATTAGTTACAGCCTCGCTCTATTTATACAATCGCATGGTCTATGGACCATGGGTAGATCTCTACAGCTGACATTATATTACAAAATTGAGGGTGGACAACCCTATGACTCTTTTACAAACTACGTGCTCCGCGCTCACAAAATGCGGAGTCTTTACATCGGGGTTACAACTTTTGACCAAAATATGGACTCTAAGCCCCAAAAATTCCCTTGGGGGATCTCACGCCCAACAAGCCCCCAACAAAAACATCGTGACTTGCCCTCGAGTCACTCTATCAATGTGGATATCTTTGTGTGAAGACCTCCCAAATCTACCTGGATTACTACAAGATCGGCAACGCATTGAGCTGCTGCCTACTGCACTTCCTGGATATGATGTTCAGAGACTGTTGTAGCTAAATTGCCTCCCTGAACCTCTTCCTGTGCTCCTTGCATCTACATGAGCTTTTCTTCAATAGAGGTTGTAATGATATATGCCTCATAAATCCATGGTAGTAAGCGTTCCTTCAAAACTATTTCCTTATGTCAAGCAGCATCCACCTGTTGCTTGAGTTCTTTCACCTGCTGCATCTGTGTGAGCCTCTATGTAAGGGAAACCATCTGTGCGGTCCCTTTTACTTCATCATATTTATGTTGTAGCTCACACACCTCTATTTCTATGTGTTGTATGTTTGGGTCCTCCTGCAAAGTGGTGAGAACCTCCAACGACTCCTCAGAAAGCTTTGTGCAGTCTTTCATTGCATTGTTGACCTCCACTATTGCTACTATAATCGTGTTGGCGCACTTTCCCTTAAACTTCGGCGAAGTTGAAGGCTTCACCTTCAATTGTAATTCAGTTATCTAATCGTTTAGCTCGAGTTGAACCTTAGCCATCTCTTCCTTTACCTCGCGCACACCTGCTGCTAATTTAAGGATGCACACCTCCATTGGTTCCTCTGCTTGGATGGCCATCTCCATGACCATCTAACAGGCTTCCTCAACCACCTACACTAGCTATCGGTTTTGTGCCACTACCTTGTCGCGCTACAAGCTCAACTGTTCAATGTTGATGTGCTGCTCGCTCATGACTTGGAGTGCGCAACCCTCCCTGGCTCATAGTTCTGCAGTAACTTTGTCCTACAAAACGTAGAGCATCTCCCAAGGGAGTGCAACCATATTTATCCCGATACCCTTTAGCCCATTGACCATAGGCCTGTCGGTCTCATTTTTTGTAATGAGTGCTCCCTCTGGCACCACTATAGTGTTGGTCATTCAGGCATGCAACATTTCCTCAATCGCAGACATGCCTATTCGGAGGCTAGTTCACAAAGTGCTAAACTATGGAGTGCGCACCTAAAACTCCTGTATCTCTGCCTGGAGGACCCCCAACACCATCTGGTTTTCCTCCTCAAACTATCAGAGGACCTTTGTGGTGACATACCTCACTGTCTCCCCAATGTCATGTAGACCCCCCTCAGTGTGGGTGATTGGGTCGAAAGAAGTTTTCTAAGCCTTCAACTACTTCTGCGTCCCTACCTTCTCTCTTGGGCACTATCATTTCAGTTGTGTTGGTGTTGTCTGTGGGTCTGCACCACATTGATCTATATCTATTTCCTATTCAAGTGAAGGAAACTTCTAGCCTTTGCATTCCTCCTCTGCTGCTTTCTCCTACTCTTTTGTTTCCTTTGCAGTGTCACCTGCCTCCTGGGCCTTAGCTACTACTACTTCATTCCTTCGTTTCTCTGCCAACTGCGCCATCTGCAATTTTGCCTCATCCTTTTTCCTCTGTGTGGTGGAATTCTTTGCTTCCACCATGGAGCTAGCTAGAGTGTGCCACTCTAACAGCCACAACTCAAGGACAATGAATGTGATAATGTTCGTCGCTAGATAAGGGAGCTCGTGCCATTTCTTTGTGGGATCCTTCCTCGCCCTAATGTACATGTGGTGGAAATCTACCTTGGACTCTGCAAAGCTTTACAGACTGTTATAGACCATGGGTGATAACCACAGCTTGTGATTAATCCCCATTCAGATGTTCATCTCCATGAACACCCAGAATATCTTATTGTCCCTCATTCTCTGTGCATCTCTAGTTGCCCATAGTGAAGTGTACTTCATTTCCTCCAGAAGGTCCTGCGCAATCATCGCGAATTCGCTGTCCTTGGGAAATTCCCATGCCACTAGCATGATGGACAACAGTAACCACGCATGATGAAAATTCTTCCCCTACTCCTGTGCCACACAGCAGTTCTCAATGAACTCTCTACACAAGTAGTCTGCCCAGTTAAACTAGACCCCTTCTGTGCATTGCGCAGCAAGTGCAACCACCGACGTGGGCACCTCATTCGTGCAACACTTCCGCATAACCTTTATGGCTAATATCTACATCACAAATTTAAACACAGCGTTGTTGATGCTGGAAATCGCGTATCCTCTCTTCTTCTTCTCCAGCGTGGACTTCTTCTTCATGGCCTCTACAATGGCCAAATCATCGCTTTTACCCTCCTAGATGTTCGTTGGATCCTCACCTTTGCAAGGGAGCCGAGTAATTCTGTGATGGGGATGGGCTCCTCCATCCACAAGCACCCATCATGTACCAGGCAAAGCAACTGCCTGATGATGAAAATAATCACTGGCATGTGATGGTAATGCAGCACCCATAACATGTTTAACAGTCTTGCCTTTTCTACACCTCTCAACCACTTATGTGGCTACAACTCTATGACTCCTATCAGTGCATATTTATTCTTGTGCATGAGTTACGCGGTTGCCAAATGCGGGAAATTCTCATGGTCCGTGAGATCCTAGTCTTCAAATTTTAGCACAGGCACTCACCCCAAGTGTGCTCCATCGAAAATGATGTCATCGGGGAGTAGCACTTTCTAGGGCTTCTCCTATCGTCATGACCTGCATGGCCTTCTTAGTAGTCATTTCTCCAGTATCCATGGCTTCCTTAGGCATGGCCATAATGTTATTCCACAATTATCTCAATGGTTCAGGTAAGTTCTCAAACAATGAATTCACCTTCAACGGATTGAACAAGTCTGGGTTCATGAATGTGTGGGCGTGCAACAGCTCAGTTCTCAAATTGCCAAGTGTTGTTTGCTGGACAACCCTTTGCAATTTATAACACCTTTTGAATTTGAATTCGACCATTCCCCCCACATTCGGTCCATTAATGCTCACTTAGAAGTAGATTTTCAAGAATCCAGCCCATAAAGTTCACCGTAAATGCTTGTCACCTGCTCCATTTGGTCTCAAACCAAGAATCACATCATGAATAGTGACTATAACGGTCACTTTCCAGCTGACTCGCACGGTACCACAGCTACCCTCGCGCTATCAAAAACCCTGTGACACTTCACTACTACACGCAAACCTGACATCGCGCATCTCTTGGGCAGAGTTGTTTATAATCTTGCACCTCCTTTAAACTTCCTAGAGTGCTAAGACTATGCTTGTATCGACTAGTCAGATGGTCGAGCCACCTGTGTACACCTTCAAATGACTGCCATTGAATTTTTTTGGGAAGATCTCTCCATTTAACTTTGCACCACGCCACCATCTGTGATCTTCTTAATAACATATGGTCCCAGCTAATCCATTCTGAGCTTCCCTAGGAATTTATCGAACTTACTATCATACAACAACACCAAATCATTTTCCTTGAAGGTGCGCAACTTAATATGTCAATAGTGCCAAGCCTTTTCATGTTGCTTTTGGACTTGCTGGTGAAATCTAACCAAAAATCATTCTTCTTCGAGCTCCTACAACTACGCAAGCCTCTCCTCTAGGGCTATGATATCTGTCATACCTGTGAGTGCTACTATGTGCAGACTAGGCAAGATGTATCCCATAGGAATTATAGCTTCCACTCCATAGACAAGCCTAAAAGGTGTCTATCTCATCAGTTTCTTGCATGTCATCCTATAAGCCCATAATACTGTGGGTACACACAGGTCCCAATCTCTTCACTGCGCATTCCATACTTTTGGTCAGCGTGGTTTGGAGTACTTTGTTAAACTCTTCTACTATCTCATTAACCTGCGGGTGATACGGTGTGCTTTTCTGATGATACACATGAACATTCTCCCATCATTGTACTAATCACCTCATTCTAGAAATGTGTACCATGATTGCTCATCAAGATCTTTGGACATCCAAATCACATCAATATGTGTTCAAATAGAAAATTTTTGGCCGTCGCAACTATGCAATACTTTACTGGTCGCGCTTCTACGCAACGAGTCAAGTACTCTGTCACAGTGATAATATATCTCGTGCCTATCTTTCCTTGAGGTTTGATAGGTCCTACAAAGTTGATTGCCCACTTTTCCAAGGGTTGTAACGTCATTTACAGATTCAAAGGCATATCGTCCCTCCACGATGGTTTACCTTTTCTTTGACATACATCATAGGCCTTGCAATGTGGTTTTGAATCCTGATGAAGGGTCAGCCACCACAACCCTGCACGGAGAATCTTCTACGTGGTTTCTCTCCCTGCATAATGTCCCCCCGTAGTGCCCCCATTAGCATCCACTAGGATATTGCTTTGTTCAAACTCAGGTACATACCTTCGCAATAACCTCATCATTCCCCATCTTACATAGGTTCCCCACAATGACAAATAAATCTATCGCACGCACTACTAGTTCCTTATTTTGCTAGACAGAGTACCCTTTTGAAGCAATTCCAGTCATGAGAAAGTAAATTATATCTTCAAAATTTCCATCTGCTACACACACAGCAAAGAGCTACGCATTGGGTAATCCTTCCTCCAGACTAGTAGGTTCCTCTCCTATCTCAATGTGCGACAAGTGATCTGGTCTCGTGTTCAATCATCTAGGCTTCACAACAACTTCAAAATCATATTCTTGGAACAATAAAATCCATCTGCATATGCACCTCCCAAAATAGGCTTATTGACCAAGTACTTCAGCGCGTAATGACCTATATACATCTTAAATTCACCTCCTAGCAAGTAGTGTTGATACTTCTAGAGCACATATACCATAGTTAATCCCTTACATTTAGTGGTGGAACAGTTCCTTCCTTCTTTAGATAATTTGTGACTCGTGAACATGATAGGGTGATCTAAGCCTTATTCACCATCCTGTGTTAGTACTATCCCCATTGCTATACTCGATGCATCAACATGGACATGAAACTCTTTCTTCCATTTCGGGAAGACCAAAATTGATGCAGTAACCATCATTTCCTTCAATACATCTAAGCTTTTGTTACATTCATCGTTCTAGAAAAACATGACATCCTTTTTCAACAACATTTCCATCGGCACGGTGAACTGGGCATAGCTTTTGATTAACTTCCTGTAGTACCCCATATGCCCTAGAGTAGCACACAGTTGTTTGGCACTCCGTGATGCTTCAAAATTTCAGAATCACTGCTATTTTCATGAGGTCTACCATTAGCCCTTTTCTAGAAACCATATGCCCCAATAGGTTCCCAAAAGGAACAAGAAACGTACACTTCTTGAGGTTGAGTGTGATTTGGTATCTTCAGCATGTATCCAACATCAAGCGCTGGTTCTCTACATGGCACCTAACGAGGCCAAATATAGTCCAGTCATCAAAATAGACCTCCAAGAAGTTATGAATATATTCCCTAAATGCCACAACACCTACACACGAAACGATAGCAGGGGAATTCTTTAATCCAAATGTCATGATAGTATATTGAAAGCAATCACACTCATTCGCAAAGGTTGTCTTGCTTCTATCCTCTGCCGGAATTTTGATCTAGTGGTACCCTAAGAACCTATAAATGAACTAATATGGTTCCTGATTACCTACATTGTCTAACACCTCATCTGTGAATGGATTTGGGAATGTATCATGTACACACGTGTCATTCAACTTTCTAAGATCCATGCATATTCTTATCTCTTCCATTTGATTCTTCTCTTGTACCACCATCAAGCTTACCCAATCAGATTCCTCCATAGGCTCAATGATGCCTTCCATGAGCATCTTATCTAGTTCTACATTGACCTTCTCCTTGTATTTTTTATTTAAGTGATACGGTCTCTACTTAATTGGATTCGCATCAGGTTTTAACATGATCTTCATTACCCCTAAATCTCTTGTTATTCCCTTCAAATTTGTAAACTTGTTTGAGAATAAGTCCTGATATTCATAGAGTAATTCAATGACCTTATCCACCGTCAGGTCGTCCCAATAGTATCTGATCTTCACAATTGTAGGTTCCACCTCCATACCAATATTCACTTGCTTAGTTTTCACCGATGCAGTTATGTCAGGGTTCTCAATATGTGGTCCTTGAACCTTTTAGTGGCCTTCCGTCTCTAGAATGTTAATTTTCCATGAATATTTGTCTTCTTATTTAGCAGTTACATTATAACATTCCAGTGCGCAACTCAGCTGAGTAGCCCATTCAGGATAAGTCAATTCTACTAGCTCCTATGGTATCCTAAAGATAGTTTATTTTACCTCTTGTAGTGCTTCATCAATACTATCCCATTCATCCTTGAAACTGAAGGTCATCACGAACCCTTCGCATAGAATATCCCATTCACTTGTCCCGTGGCAAAGCTCTGTTTCTATATACTAGTTCATTCGTATAATATCCAAGGTATGACAGAGCAGGTGTACCCACTCAGGTTGTGGCTTTTACCCATAGGCTTGCGTCCATTTGGCTAGATGTGTACGTGGATCATCCTTCTCGTTGTACTTATCTGTCAGTCACACCCTAGGCTTCCCAAATCATAAGCACTTCATTCCCCTACACTTGCACTAGTCGTCAAAGCTCCCTTTGTGCGTACCCCACCACCTCACGATTGTAGCGCGCAATACCCAATCCAAGGCCTGGAAGCATTTCTTTTCCAGCACCTCCCTTTCAAATTTGTTTAAGAAGTTATCTACCTCACTTAGGCCATCATAAGTATGCAAGTCTCTTACTTCTATCGTTACGCAGTGCAACAACCTTGTCATCATATTACAATTTAGCGTAGTTAACTCATGTAACCGATTCTGCCATCACTCCATTTCCTCATCTGAATCTGAAGTATAGGAGCTTTTGTGCTCCCATGCAATCCACCCATCCGCGGTGGGATTCACCAAGTCCTGGTTTCGCATTGTCATATTATAGATGCAATCTAAATCATCATCACTTTCATAGTCATGCACTGGCTCTGTATAGCATGATCCTTCTGCAGTGTCCAACGATATAATTACACGTAGTTACTTCTTTTCAAAAATAATTTTTTGCTTTTTTAGATTAATCACCCCATTCATGTCAATGGCCCAATCAATTCCTAAGATCATGGGGTAGGGATTTTTGTCATCAACAATCTATATCACTTCAAAGCCTTCCAATGTTCTCTCTCCCTCAATGTCCATGGTTATTCCTTGCAATCGCCCCATGAGTATTATATTTTGTTGGTTCACCATTTGTAGTTGAATAAGAGACCACTACAGTGTAGGTCTCCCCATTCACTCCCATGTCTATTTTGGCATAAAATTCACATTCAATCCTAAATCTAGGATGAATTGATCCATCTCATATTCGCTGATCTATGTGGTAAGTGTCATCTCTCTCCCTGTCCTTGTCTTATGTTTTCCGATCTTCCTGACTGTGCATGGTTCTCTTGCCGCAGACCAAGCACATATATTAATGAGTTACTATAACCCTTTTATAGCTTTACTGTTGCATAATAACTTCATACATGTTTCCAAGAACGTTGTGAGCATCGATGGGTCCATCTTCAGCTTAGCTCTATCTTTTCTTCCTGAATTGGAGGCATCAACGAATCTCCTTTTAGCTTCCATGAATGTTTCCTAAGTGCACTCCAAATCAAACTCTGCTTATTTCACTGGAGCTTTGTGAACCCAAGTACTATATTCTAGCTATTTTCCTTTGTCATCTCTTGTCGCTATTCCACTTCGAAGAACAATGTTTACATTCAGATATTCCTCGCACATCTTAGACCTCATCATCTGTAGGTTTTGTGTCGGGGGAGGTGATAGCGCTCCTTTGTCGCATATCCTAGCTATCAGTGTAGGAGATTCTTCTATCTCATGATCAAACAATTTTCAATACAAACATGAAGAGTGTGTTGGATTTGTACAATCACGGGCATAATGTCCTAGCCCTCCGCAATTGTAGCATATCAAATGTCCACAACCTCTTCCAGGTCCTTCTCCACCTCGGCCTCGTCTGCGCCCCTAAAATCCTATTCACTCCATTCCTACATTCTAGTCAAGGGGCCGCATTTTGGCCTAAACTCTGTAGGTGGCATTTCTATCCATCATTAACTAATAGCTTCTACAAGTGTGATCATCGTGTCCCACTGACCTACAAAAGTTGCAGAACAACTGCTGCAAATTTTACGTATACTTCTGTAACAAGTGACAATTGTTCGTGGCATGTTTTCTAGCTATTTGACAAATCGTGCACCACAAAGAAGGCGTCGTGCTAGGTCCTACTTGTGCTTCCAGCCTTAATGGCATTGCTGCACCTCCCATAAGGTATTTTGTGAAACTGGGTAGTGGTCCTTATCATGACCCTGACCCTTTCATTTTATGCACCACACCTCTTCGCGCACTTCTAGTCGAGTTGTCTTGTCCTATTTCAGAATCTGCATCTCAAGGCATAAATTCTTTAGCTGCATGTGGATCCGTTGAACTCCCAAGTTAGGATCCTACATCAGGGTCTCATGTAGCCTCATTGAGATCTCTAATTCCTCTTCTTGAGTTGTTAATTTCTGCTATGATAGTGCACTCCTCAGAAGTGGTGGTAGTGAAGCTACAAGCCATTTGCGATGTTGTCCATCCATTAGATTCATATTAGCTTTGGAAATCGTACATTTTGGCCTTTGATCCAGCTCCCAAGGAGTCTCGCCTAGTAGCATTGTGATCTCTTTGAATCCAATGATTGACTGTGCTTCAGACTTCGGTCTGCTAGATTCTCTATTTAGCGCTACTTGGATATCCACGATTCCCACATTTGGATTATCATAGGAGTGTTTAATATACCAGGTCAGTGCACGGTCCTGAAGGGCGCTAACTAGTGTATCTTTATTTACATTATCATCTGTAACTCCTTGCGCTTCCCATAAAACCCTTACGATGAACCCGAATTGGTCTAGATCCTCCTTTCCCAAACCCTTGAACACATACAACTTCACTATGCTTGCCATATTGAACGACGATGGTGGAGGAGGTGGTATGGGTGAAGATGGAGGTGATGGCAATGAAGTTGGTGGTGGTGTGGGTGGGAGTGGTGTTTGTAGAATCCTTTTCCTTATTAGATGGATCGCACTTTGCGGTGAGACCTTCGCGAGCTCTTTCTCATCCCCTCATGGAGGTGAAATCAAGGGGCTATTTTTGGGTCCCTTACTTCCTTTGTTCCTATAAGATTTTCCACTTCACGTAGCCCCAAACATCAAGGTAACTGCATAACCCTCTTTTCATACAATAGTATTTTAATCCACTTATTCAAAGACTTTACGTACTTACCTCACAGTCCCTTGAGAAAGGGTCACTCTGCGTCACTATAGCTGACTAAGGTGTCGACCTCGAAATTAGTAATGAATCCTCCTATAATCTGATTGAGCCAACGATCAACAACACACATGATCTTATCCTCTGATGCTTCCAACCTTCGCACTAACTCTAGGGTCCACACAATAGGACTGTCAAGTTTCAACCTTCCTTGTCTATCTGCTAGCTTCGTGATCCACTCATAAGCTCAGTAGGGAAAGACACGAAGAAGATTTCCTGGATCTCTATGTACAGGTAGTAGTCTAACCACTCTTCTTTTGACAGTCAAGGTTTCTTGTTCTCCTGCACCATGAACTTGTGAATTCTTCTATCCAACTAGCCTTCAATTTCCTTCTTAGTTGGATTCCATTAATACGACATCAGACATCTCTATGCAAATTCCAGTCCTGACAACAGAAACATTTTTTTGGCTTGAGGGGGCATGACCCAGGTTTAGAGTTCATTAGCCAAACAAATCCTAACACTATTGACCCTTTTGGAATTAGCCCGCAAAGCACAGATTGAAGTCTCACCTAAAGCAGTATGGGGGGATGTTGGAACCAAGTTTCCACACCCTTGAGATGTCTGAGGTGCCAATTTATTCCAACTGTGCCTACCTTCACACAGGTCACTTTGCACACTATCCTAACCTTAAATACCTTCGCCATCTATTATAATCACCTTTTGTGTAGCCTTAACTAGGGGTTGGGATGCTTTCACACTACTATCATAGCATCCTGTGCTATTTCCCCAAATTACACCGCATATCTTACTTATCTTCTTAAAGATCTTAGTTAACTTCACGTAAATAGTTATTCTATCTTGCATTCACTTATTCAACACATTTATACATATTCGCACATCATATAAGCATTAAAAGTGCAATGTATATTTAATGTAACAGATGCATAAAACATGAAATAAATACGCAGAATGGATATTAAAATTCTCTTTATTATTGCTCCAACTATTATGGACTCGACTCACCCTGTGCACACAAATGCAGGGGTCTACACACTCAGCTACAAAGTCTTCTCCTACTCTACGACCCAAAACTAGACTTTACGCTTCAGATATGACTCAATCCTTCATCCTTATCCTTATTATTCCATTATCTATTGATTACTTAGAACCTCGCTCTATGTATACAATCCCATGGCCTACGGACCATGGGTAGATCTCTACAACAAACATTATATTACAAAGTTGAGGGCAGAAAATCCTATGAATCTTTTACAAACTACATGCTCCACTCCCACAAAATCTAGAGTCTTTACATCAAGGTTACAACTTTTGACCAAAATCTGGGCTCTAAGCCCCAAAACGTCCCTTGGGGGATCTCACGCCCAACACCTGTTTATAAAGAATTTTTGAATCCTTATTCCCTCTCTTAGTACATGTATGATAAAGACACATGGGTAGGAGAAGAGGATTCCATTGAGGGCTTCACTTCTCCAAGGCAGCTCGAATTTGGATGTATTGGACTGATCTCATGTCAAAGAATTGACCCCAAGTGTGTAAAATGGTCCTGAATCATTTTGTCATCCTTTCCTTCGACTGCACAGATCTCGAAGGAAATCCATACGGTCACGTGGATATCGAAGGAAAAGCTGCACAATCATCAATTTCTAATTCAATATACATTGGACCTTAGGAGAAGTTAAATTTTTTAAACTTCATGATATATTCAGTTGGAAAAATTTCCACTTGTGAATTCTATTAGACACTTTTAATGTCTTTTAGATTGTGCTAATATGTGTATGACTTGGTGTTGATAGTTGCCACCTAAAGTATGAGGTTAGGATCAAACATATAGTCAAAATACACCATGTTTTAATTTCTTTTGGTGAGTATAATCAACTTTTTTAGAGAGAGGATAGCTTGTTGTGGAGATGAGCAAAGAAAAACCCTTGACTTAGTACCAATGATACCCATGCACTGGTGAAATCCTACAAAAATGGTGTTTATATATGAGGTGGGCATGCCCCATGCTCATTATGATGCTTAGTCAAAACTAATTACAATCGGACAAAGTCCAACCAACTTGGTCGTTGTCGACGTGCTGATAGCTGACAACGATATTTGTTGATGCCCTCAAGGGTGCTTTCTGGTCAAATAGGTGAAATATGGTTCCCCTATGCATGTGAAGCACTGTTGAAGGGTGTTGCAGTATGCATAGGTCTTTGGATGTGAGTACCTCCCCCGTACCATAATGTAAGTAATTCTTAAAGAGGTTCTTAGTTATGCGGGGATCTTCAACTAAATGAATGAACTACAACACTAACTAAGTATGAGACCACCTAGACATGAATGATTGAGCTGATGCCGAATGTCAAGGGGACTGATGAAATCACTGGAAAATAATGGTTCCCAATGCACCACTTGAGGATATCCTTGTTGAGGGGTGTGGGGGCGGGAGTATCCAAGGTACTACCTATTTCCTAGAGTACATTTGTTGGAGTCGACAGGAAAGGGGTGTCATCCACCCGACATGGTGAGTTGGGAAGTCAATGTGAGATAGAACATATTGTAATAACTTGGGTTAGATAGTCATGATAGTGAGGGCTACCAATATTAGAGGATGAAAATATATATTATGAGGCCAAATCTTGATATTCTAACAATGGTGGTTCAAAACATGCTTTCTGATGATCTTGGAGTCGTTAGGATTTCCAGGATGGGTGTAATTGGATTTTGATAGACATGAAAGATGGGGATGATTTGCTGATGAGATGTGACCAAATGTGATTAGAAACTATTGGTGGGCGAAGGCCATGAATTGTAAAAATCAAATGTGGATGGGAGATTTTTTTTTTTTTTTTTTTAATCTTTGTATGCTTTCCAAAAGAATAGGGGGTGGCTTGGATCTACAATGATGGAGATAGTTCCCCATGATGACGACAACCTGTATAGGGGTGCAATGTATCTGCTGAGAGTGGGGGCCCCATTGGTGAGGTGGGTTATGTGACAAAAATGATCTTCTATAATATGGGTAGATGGTAGGCCCAATGTAGCATGCAGTGGTGCAAGTGGTTCAATCCATCTATGATCAATGATAGTAGCCTAGGAATAGGGGAGGAAAGCACAGTGAAAAAAAATAGGAGTGTGAGGTTGACCTTCGATACATGTGTGTAAAATGTCTCTCGGACGTGAGGGGATGAAATGGATGCCAATAGTGTGAAGGGTACTATGAATTTGGGTGATCCATGTGCGTGGGGCTCTATTGATCAATGTGGATGATTACCCTATATAGATAGAAGGTGATGGTAGGTGTGGTCGAGATGCTGAACCCTGTGGTTAATGTCATAGATGTGATGGCAGGATATGCAAGAAGGCATAGGAAGCCTATCATGTTGAGTAGAGGATGATATCTTCACTATCAATTTACACTAGTGAAATGAACTTTCTATGAAGGTGTTGATATCCTCCAACTTTGAAAACCAATACCTGAAGTGAAAACATCCATCTATCAAAATATGAAAACTAGAAAGAAGGATGTACCAAAAACACAGGAAGGTGCACCTGATGGGTTCTCTAAACGAGTGATGCTAATGTTTATTTTTCCTAATTGGGTAAGCATCAGGTTATGTGTCAGTGTGGCTCCCCATTATTGAAGGGCTCATAGCAAGCCTCTTAGAATATGACCATGTGGAAATGTCCCTATATTTTGGAGACATGGCTGTGTAGGAGGTTACCTCTTCTAGGGAGCATCTTCAACAGTGCCATGTTTATTTCAAATATCCACCTTGATGATTGGTGAAATTTTAGACATATTCTCTTCCTCAAATGCATCAAGTGTTGGGATGGAATTTTTGAATCAATTGACCTTCTCTAGTTGGAGGAAATCTTTGGATTCAATGGTGCAAATATTGTGAGTTTGTGCGTCATTGGGAACAATATTTTTTTTTTATTTTTTATTTTATATTTTTTTATTTTTTTATTTTATTTTATTTTATTTTTTTTTTTTTTTTTTCGGGTAGAAAAAGTGAACGATGGTGCATGGTGTCCCAAGCATGTTCATGTTCCATCATGGCTTCTAGAATATCTTCATTTAGGTGAAAAATATTATCTAATTTTGACATGGGGCGTGCCAGGTCTAGAGGGTCGAGTTCAGGACTAGCTGCGCTGGTTAACATGTAAGAATATGATTCAATATTTGGTATCGTAGAACCTAGTGATGTTGACAAAGTGCAAATGGGATATATCTTCACCATCAGTGATGTTACCATTATTGAGGTGGATTTTTTGGTCTGAACACCAAAAAATGATGAGTAGACAACTTTATCCAAGGCGAAGACCATTAGGTGAGAATCAGCTAGCTTAATTGCACCTAAATTGGAAAGTGAGGCTTTAAGTTGGGTTGGGAATGTTTTCAATGCCTCTAATGCTAACATAGTTGATGGTGATCATGATAAGTCATCGAATATGTTGTATCTATGAGTAGCTTTTGAGTTTTGTCTTACGTGTCGTAAAGGTCCTTTGGCCATTTTAGGCATAGACTCTATAGAAGGTCGAGGGATGGTCAATGACCCTATAGGTATCGCCATAACTGAGCTGCATGGAATGGGATTTAGGGGAGTGTGATAAGTTTGATTCCTCATTTGTAAGAGGAATTCCTATGTTGTCATGAAGATATCATGGTTAGGAGCATTATTGAGGTTCCCTCCATATGGGTGTGTTTGGGTAGTTTGTTGTTGTGTGTTAACAATTCCTTGATGGGTGAAGGGGTCCTGCATGATTGTAGTTTGTTTGTTGACTTTCCCCATACTCTCTTGTATCCTTTGCAAATCAAGAAGTTGTTGATAGTGATGGGTATAATGGTCATACTCCCCATAGATAGCGCATGCATGATTAGTCTAGAGAATAATTTTCTTTCCCTATTTATGCGAGTTGTTATTGGTTGTACCCTAGTTTGGTTTTGGTTGCAGTTGTCCCTTCTCGGTGCCCTTGGGGTTGTTGTTGATTACGTCCTCCCTGTTGGCTTAGTGGGTCCTGACCTAGGTTCATATTTAATTTTCCCAAACAAATCCCTACACTACTGGCCCTTTCGGCATCAATCTGTAGATCGCAGACTGAAGTCTTACCCGAAGCAGTATGGGGGGATGATGGAACCAGGTTTTCACACCCAGAGATGGTTATGATGTCATTTTATACCCTTTATCTACCTTCACACAAATCGATAAGCCCTTGAGCCTTATCGATATAACTTCCATTTACTAACCTCTAGACCTTCGTGAAGGTCTACAACTATCTTTCACGGACCCTAAACAGGCGAACCAACCAATTACGCACCTCTCTAATCACTTCTAAGTCTGTTATTACCTAGATCGACTTAAGTGTCTGATATCTTTATCGTGCATTAAGATATTCTTCCTGTAAACATATATTATTACTTGCATTCATATAACAATGTAAATAATGCAAAATCGTGCATCAATACAAATATTAAATCATACAACCAATATTCACCATAACATAAATGCATTCATTCATAACATAAGTAAATGGACAAAACAAAGATATTTCTGGAATAATCTCTTTATTGATACTTTAAATTTTCTTACAAACTTAAAAATACCCTACACACTCAGCTACAGGGGTCCGCACACTCAACTGCAAACTCTACTCTAGGCCTCTATGCACACAAATGTAGAGCCTCTATTCTACTCCAGAACTCACCGCTCGTCACCTCTAATGACACATTACATCAACTATGAACTTTATTGCACTTCCTTAGGCTCTCTAAGACTCTCCTTTTTATACAATCTCATGGTCCGCACACCATGGGTAGATCTATACAAGCCAACACAATTTACATAAAAGAAGGGAAAATCCCTTTATCACAATTATTATCTACGTGCTCTACAACCATAACTTGTAGATACTTTACACTTTACATCACAAGAACTTGGGCTTTCTACCCCAAAACTTGGGCTTTTGCCCCAAAATTTACCACAAGGAACCCTATCCCAAAAAGCTCCCAACAAAAGTATCATTACTCACCCCTTATTCACTCCACTGGCTTGGAGATCCTACTACGGAGACCTCCCAGCTCAACTTGTGATACTGCTACCTTGGCCGCACTCTGCGTGGATACTTGCATGAGCTGCTGGACCAGCGGCTCGGTCACTGGTCCTGCAATGTCTTCTTTGACCTTCTACTATGTCCTCTGTAGGCCTACCAACTTCTCTTCAATGGTGGCCAAGATAACATATGCCTCGTTCAACCAAGGCCCCAACATGGCCTTGAGGACCCCCTCCTTTTGTTGCACTTCCTCCACTTGTTCGAGCAATTGTTTTTCCTCATTCATCTTAGCCAGTCACTATGAGATAAAAATGCTGCGTGTCATCACTCGTGCTTCGTTATACTATTGCTGCAATTCCCGGGCCTCCATGTGAAACCCTTCCAGGTTAGGATCCTCCTGCAGAGTCATAATGATCTCCATCGTTTGTTCAAAGATCACGGTGCAATCTACCACCACACCATCCACTATTGCTACTACATCATTTACAACTGCCTCACGCTATTCTCTGACCTCTGGGGGAGTTGAAGGTTGTGTCTTCAACTCAGGCTCTTTGATTTTAAAGTTCAGCTCAAACTGAAGCTCGGCCATCTCTATCTGGGCATTGCGCACACCTGCAACCAATTTCGTAATTTTGGCCTCCACCGGTGCTTCTTTTGGGATATGCAATTCTAGAACAGTTCTGCATGCTTTGACTACTATTGCTGTGATGTGCTCATTCTTCTCCTAAACCTTCTTCTAGGCTTCTAGTGCGACTATCTTCTCAATGAATATCTATTTGTTGTTGATTTTATGCTCACTGACCATGCTCATTGTGCACTGCTCTCAGGCCTTAGGCTCATCAATCACACCTTCTTGTAAGGTGTGAAGGAATTCACTGGGGAACGTGGCTAATTTGAGGCTAACATTCCTCATCGTGCTGACAATATCCTTGTCAGCTTCTGCCTCCACGCTTATAGCTCCATATGGTAGCATGAATACCTAGAGATCCAAGGATTGGGCTAGCTCTACAGCTTGAGTGGTCCCCGATGCCAAGCTAGTTGATGTCATGCTGCTCTATCATGCACCTGCCTACAGTCTAGCTATTTCGATCTGCAGCTTGCATAGACCCATTTGTATGGCACTGAGTGCTTGCTTCTACTACTGCTTAAACTGTTGTAGTGGTTTTGTGGTCATATCCCTTACCTTGTCAAGAATGTCATCTAAGTCACCTTTTTTCAAGGCGATTGGGTTGAGTGATGGCTTAGAGGCCATGTTCTTCTTCTACCATCCTTATTTTTCCTATTCCATGTTCCACTTCACCCGAAAGGGAGTGCTTTTCAGATCTCCCCCGCGTTTTTCTAATTTCTCTTCTTCCTTTGTTTGTGGTGAAGGGGATTTCTGGCTCCTATCATAGGCACGCTCTTCCTGCTATACTTGTTCCTTGTTAGTGTGCTTCGCTTCTACGCATGCCTTCTCCTCAATTGCCTTCTTTCTCTTTTCATCCGACTACTCAACTTTCAATCACGCCGCTTATTTTTTCTACTTTTTTGTAGACTTACTAGTCCCGACAGAAAAATTAGATGTTTTGCATGAGTCTGCTTGCAATCACTCGAGAACTGTTGTAATGAAATCATTCATCGCTAGATATGGTAAATCATACCAATTTTGTTCTGGATCCTTAAGCGCCCAATGTAAATTTGGTGGAATTATGCTTTGAACTCCATGTACCTAGATAACTACTTAAAAATGGTTGGTGACAATCGTGGCTTGCGGTTGATGGCTACATGAATCCTTGCCTCCATCAACACCCAAAAAAAATTATTTTCTAAAACCTGTGTAGTGTCCTTTTTGGCCCACAGTGAAGAAAACCTTGTACTTTCTGGTAAATCTGTCCGAATTGGAGGAAATTGGCTATCCTCGAACAACTCCCATGCGACCAACATAATTGATAAGAGCAACCATGAATAATGAAATTTATTGCTTTGGTCTCGTGCCTTCCTACAGTTCGTGAGGAACTCACTGCACAAGTAGTGCACCCAGTTGAACTATACGCTCTCCATGCACTGAGTCATTAGTGAAATCACTAGTGTCGGCACCTCATCTTCACAACACTTTCTCATTATCTTTCCATCCAAAATTTGGGTGGCCACCTTCATTGTGGGGTTGGTAATACTAGAGATGGAATACCCATGCTCTTTCTTAACAAGTTTTAACTTGTCCTTCATCTTCTCGGCTAGGTTGCGCTCGCCCGTCTTGCCACCAAATGCCTTTGTTGGATTTAGTCTAGAGTGAGGGAGTAATGTGATCTTGTGGATCAGCATATTAGTGATTGGTATCAGCTCACCCAACCACAAGCACCCACAATGCATAAGGCACAATAACTATTTCATGACCATCAATTGTATAGGTGCGTAGTGGTAGTACGGCACCCATAGTAGATTCAACAATCTTGCCTTGTTCACCCCATGAATCCACTCCACCAGCTCCACCGCGATGACACTGGACTCTTTGTACAACACACGCTTCATGAAGGTATCGGTAGCCAAGTGGGGAAACTGATCCATGTCTCCCAAGTCCCAAGCCTTAAGCTTCATATGTGGTAAGCATGCCAAGCACGAACCCTCAAAAATTATGTTTTCCACTAGTAGATGGGTGTTTAGGAGGAAATGTCCCTCATCTGGGTCCTTCAAGACCTTCACCTTACCCTAACATGGAGGGATGCACTTTGTCAGCTTCAAAATAGGAAATAATCCCTCAACATCTATGTCTTATGCGCCCTCATCGCCCTCCAGGTCCACCAATTTGCCCTTTTCCTTTGCGGTTAGCATTTCTTTTCTCTCAGCCTCTGTAGCTAGTTGTTTCCTGGGTGACTCATGCACTAGCACCATCTTCTTTTGCTTATCCTTCTTCAGCTTAGGGACCTCTTGTGTCATCATAGGCTTCGGCCTAGGTGACCTTGGCAACTTTTGCACTGCTACGGGAGTCTCCATACTCATAACCTCAGGGGAAGCTCCCTTAGAGGCAATAGACCCTATGGCACTAGCAGTCTCAGCTGCTGTAGACATGAATTTGTTAATGAGCTACTGGGTTTCCTCAAGTAACCTCTCAAATAAAGAACTAGCAACCAAGTCCTCAAAGAATGCATGGTTCATGCACAGTAGAAAACACGACACATAAACTCTCAGAATGCAAAGTATCTCTCATTGGATAACCATCTGTAATTTATAGGCAATTTTGAATTCAAATTTGACCGTTCCTCCCAAAATCCGCTCATAAATTCTAGATTGGTGACAGATTTTCAAAGATCTTGCTCTTAAATTCAGCCTTAAATGCCACCCCCCACGCTTCTCTTAGTCGTTTTCTCATTGTCAAATCATAAACAGTGATGGTAACGGTCTCTTTTTGGCTATGCTACGCGATCTCTCATCCTGTAGTGCAGCTCCCTTCGCACGTCTGTTGACACTGTGATACCCTGTTATTTCGTGTAGACCCTTTGTTTGGTCAATTCAGTGTCCTAAATTGTTGTACATAAATTATCAATTCGAGTATTGTAAACTGATGAAGTGTAGTGCACTGTTTTTACTAGATGACCCTTCTTAGTTCATTGATTTTGTGTTTTATGTTGTTTTGGTGGTTTTTGGTCCTTTAATCCATAATGATTTACAATTTAACTATCAAAATCTTAAGTCTGACTTTCGTAAAGACTGATAAAAATCTAAAAATGAGAAAGAAAAAGAGCTTAAGGAAGACTTGGAAACAAAGTTTAAGCAAGAAATGAAAACAAAGTATCTATTCCCGTTTTACCATTATTTCCAAATCATGAACTAAAAAATGAAAGTGAAATTTGCAACTGATGTCTAATTAATTATAGAAAGAAAACTAAATGAAATACTTAGTTACTCTGCCTCTCAATTTGTGGAGAAAATCTCCTTGTGATGACATTTGAGGAATTATGTACTTCATTATTCTAAGAGAAAATAAATACAGGAATGCAACAAAGACTAATTGCATGAATGAAATGTCCAACCACTTAGTTTAGGATGACTTATCAACTTCAATGGTTCTTCATAAAAATTCATTAACACCATGAGTCAATAAACTACAAATAAAATGGAAAGAACAATAAATGGCACTGATCAGTCTAATTGAGAATTTAATGACTAGTAGAACAGTGAATGAAGTAAACTAAATTACACTATTGAATTTCAACTTCTAACTACTAATAAAAACTAGAAAGAGATTAAGCAAAAAGAAGATACTCTGCATTATGAATGTTACTAGTAAGAAAATGATGAAAATTGCATTATAAACATTGTTAGTATGAAGATGATTATGAACACTATGAAAGGAAATGATGAATTTACAGTTTAACTAAAAAAGGAAAAACAAAATGAAATGAAACGTTCTTCAGTGAAGGGGGCCTTTGCAACTAATTAGGCTATGCTTGCTTAATGAACTCCAAGAAAACTACTTCAGATTTCCATAAAACATGTGGTCTTCATATTAAAAATAGGAACACAAAATGCCTAAGAGTTACAGAGTTTAAAAACTTTTGCTTCACAATAAAACTATCACTATCACTACTAACTTCTTCATTCCTTTACACAGGTATTTATAGGAAAAACCATACAACTATTTGTGGAAAGAAATATGCTACAGCAAAACACGTAGAAGGAAAACATGTGGAATTTCTTCCTCGGCTGCTGGAGACATAAATCCAAGGCATGGTGGTTGTTGGATTCAGTTGTACAAGTGGCTGTTGGAGTCCATACGTACATGTGGTTGTTTCGAATAACACTTCCCATCACTGTGAAACGTGTAATTAATCATGAAACAGAGTCATGTTACCTTTGGTCTCTGCATTTGACTTCTTCATTGACCGTAGTATTATGCCATTTTCTTTGTTGATTTGGGCTAGGAGAATAGGATAGGGTCCATGTCACGATGATTTCCAAGCTGCCCATGTAGCTAGTTTCCCCTTCTGCCACCTAGAACCTGTTAAAGCATGAAGGTAGCTATGGAACAACTGATTAGCTGCAGAATAGGCTGCGTTCCGTAGCTAATATACAAAAATTTATTCAAACAACAAAACATAAAAGCATAACATGTAAATCACTAAGTGTCCTCCTCAAGACAGTATATACCAGTCATTGATGATAATAATGCATCTTCTTCATTGAAAAACAAAGAAAAGGAATGAGAAGAGTTACTAGGGAAAGAGTAATTTTGAAGCTCAACATACCCCTACTGCAAAATCATTGCATGTCCCCATGAAATTTTCAAAAATTTGAACTTTTTTCTCCTATTGCATATGTTCTGACACTTCTGCTAGCAAATCCAACTTCCTTTTCTTATTTCTCTTTGCACTAACTACCATCCTTGGCTTCTTCATAAGAGGTCTGTGTTTGAGGTTGATAAGTGTTCTGCTCAACTTCCTATTTTTCCTCTTTAGCTTCTTTTTTTTCTTGTACCATAATCCCAAGTGTAGCATTGTGTGGTCATGAATGTCTTTATCCAGTTTGTTCTGTTCTTTTAAGGTTTCATTTTCTTTTTGAATATGCCTGTTCAAAATCTCTAACTCAAATATTTCTTGTTTGAGAGAGCTAGTTAGACATTCTTATGGGGCTACAGGCTGCTCTGGATTGGTTGAGGATCCTGGATCTATCGAGGTATTCTTTTTCTCTAATGACTCTATGTAGTCATCGATTTGTTGTTGTAATGGATCTATGCCAGGAGAAGCTCTACTTGGGCTGACTTCAAAATTCTTTGGAAGAGAGTTTTGTGGACTGTGTTAAGATGGAATATTGTCAGGAGATTGTACTGGGTTTCATCCTCTAAGTTTATGAACTGGCCTTCTTTTGATGTTACCCTCTTCACCTTACCTCAGAGTCTAGAGCTCCTTCTCATATTTTGGAAGCTTATGGTTTCTTCTCCTTCTTCATCTTTCTTATCTCCTTATTTTTCTTGATTTGTTCCTTAATATTGGTCAATCTTTCAGAGAGTATCTATTCATCTTCTTGTGGTGATGAAGGTTCAAGAATGTCTTCATTGATTTCTTTAGCCCTCTCTTTCATTTTTCCTTTTTGTTTAGTCTACTTCGTAACCTCTGGTTTAGAAGTTGAATATGCATTATTCTTTTGTGAGTTTTGAAAATTAATGTTGATCTTTCTCCTCCTACATTTCTTAACATGACTTTCCTCAGGTGAATCTGGAGCATCCTGGAAAAAATTTCTTACCAAGAAATCTTCCCACATATCCCCTACACTTCTCAAATGGAATTCAACTATTATTTTCACTAATCCATGATGATACATAGTTGTTTCTATGGATTCAATTTTCTTTTGGACATTTATTGCCATCCTTCTCAGACTGTTTAGAAGGAAGAAGGGAAGATTGATGGTTACATTTTCTAAAAAAATCATTAATAAGTGTATATGGTAAACATACACAGACCCAAATCTTCCTTCACATGTAATGAATTTTTGTAATATTAACAAAATATTACTCCATTTTCTCTTGAGTGCTGAAATAAGAATCCCCTTTCTAAATATTGTAACATCCATACCTGGGTTTCTAAGGATCACATTCCAAGATTCATCATGAAATTCCTTGTTTTTAAACCATGTTTATCCTTGTCTTGGCAGCTCTGTTGCTTCTGCTATGAAGGATTCCGTGATTGCAAATTTGATATCTCCTATCTCCACTTCTATGCCATCAAATGATCTTGCAAAATACTTGGTAATTTCCTTATGGTAGCCATTAAATTTTTCAATAAAATTTAACCATCCCACCTTCTGTAGCATCCATTTAAGCTATGGATACCCCTCCATATACTTTACCCCTATGGGCTATGTTCTGACAATAAGCCCCATATCCTTTGTTTTCGGTTAATCTTCAAAATTACTCTCATTGTCTATGAAATGAGTGGTATCAAAGAAATGGAATGATTGCGTATATGAAAAATGGAAAGATCATGTATATGGAATGACTGCATGAATATGAGAGGAAAATTCAAGAGTTTGCACGTAATAAATATATAGTAAGTTTTTAGAGAGTCGTAGATAGGTAGGTCAAATTGTTGTCTTGACTGTTAATAGGTGTAGTTGTGGAGGACTGTTTGAGTACAAGTTATGGAGTTTGAAGCGGAGATTTATTATGAAAGAATCATTGAGACTGTTTGTCATTAAAGACGGAAGATGTGGTGGAGACATCATGGTAGTCAAATCAAGTGATGGTTGATTAAGGAGACATATGATTATACATACTATACAAAGTTATGTTTTCAAATTGCTTTTTGAAATAAATTTTTGCATTTACCTTTGGAACCTTTACCTTTCGCTTGCTAATTTTTTTGTTGTTGATCCACAGGTACCTTGAGCATGATTGGTCTTCAAAAATTTTATTTTCTTCAATCCCCTACATACATGTTTTTATTATGAATTGTACACTTGTGTCTGAACTGATAAACAAATTGTAGCTACATAATCAGATTAGCTGCAGAACAGAATCAACTACAGAACGTAAAACAGAAAGTGAAAATAAAATGAGATGTAAGACAAGATGATAAATGAAAATGGAGATGGAATGAATACTGAAAAAGGAAACTTTATTGATGAAATATCACAATGCGATGAAGTGAAACTGTAAAAATAAAATAGAGAAAGGTGAGATGAGATAATGAATTTTGTAGAATCTAAACTATAGAGTGGATATGGCTTTTTGTCACTCTTTATTATAAAAACAAAATGGAAAATATAGGGTGTCAGAAACCTCTGATTTTCACCCTGTATTTTCTGTATAATCATGCCAATCAATGATTGGTTTTCAACCTTATACAATTTTTTCTCTTTTTTTTAAAGGAAAAATAAAGACTATGTTAGTGGAGAAGAATGATTCTTCTTCACTAGCTTCATTTCAAAATTGTCCTAGAAGATCTTGATGAACTCCTCTTTTGAAATTAGTTTCTGATATATTTTTAGTCTATGACCATTCACAAGAAGAGGAGTTTTAATTTCATCTATTGTTCTAATCCTCACTGCTCCATTACTAAAGACTTTTCCAATCTCATATGGCCCAAGCCAATGAGTTTGAAACTTCCCTTGAAAATCTTTAAACTTTGAATCAAATAACAACGCCCAATCTCCCACTTGAAACCTCTTGCCCTTGATATATTTGTCATGCCATTTAGCCCTCTGTTGTTGGACTATACTAGTCCTTTGAACTGCCTCGTACCTGATTTCATCAAGTTCATTTAATTGCTCCAGCCTATGCTTTTGAACCTCTGATAGATCTAGTCCCAGTTGGACTACCATATTGAAAGTTATCATTTGGAACTCTATAGGGAACATGACTTGTTTCCCATAAACAAGTTCACAGGTTGTATGTCCCATTGTGTTCCTCCATGTAGTTCTATAGGACCATAAGGCTTCAAGAAGCCTTTCTGCCCAATCTCTTCTATGTAGATGCATAGTCTTGGTGAGGATTCCTTCAATTACTTTATTTGTAGATTCCTCTTGACCATTTGCTTGTGGATGATAGGGAGTAGATTTACTATGCTTGATCTTGTATTCTTCCACAAATCGTTCCACCATGTTAGATGTGAGTTGAGATCCTTGATCTGTCACAGTTACTTTTGGTACACCAAAAGAAGTGAAGATTTCCTCAAAAAGAAAATTAACTACATATTTTTCATTAGTAAAAGGTAATTCTTTGGTTTCTACCCATTTGGTGACATAATCAGTGCATACCAATATATACTTTTTATTCTTAGCTGGAGGATCAATTGGTCCAATAAAGCTTAAGGCCCACTTTTCAAAAGGTTCGATAAGTACCTGAGTTTGTAATGGCATTTCATTTGAGGGAGCATGTTTCCCTACCCTTTGGCAGCTGCACGTCTCCTGACATATTCTTTAGCATCCTTGAAGATGGATGGTCAATAATATCCTAAAGAAAGGATTTTATAGGTTTTCCTCTTGTCAGCAAAGTGTCCACCACACGGCTCATCATAACATGCCTTAAGAATCTTGGGTATTTCATCTTCCCTGACACACCTTCTGATCATAAGATCTTGCCCTGTTTTATACAATTCGTTAGTGATCCATGAATATCTTGCACTTTCTTGAATAATTTTTCTTTTCTGTCTAGGAAACAAATGTGAAGGTAACTTCCCTATGAGCAATTAGTTAGCAACATCTGCAAACCAAGGATTTTGAGTAGTTACTGCAAAAATATATTCATCAAGAAGCTTATCTTCAATAGGAGAATCTTCTTTGATATTCTGAATCGTGGACAAGAAATCAGCAACTGTGTTTTGCTTTCCAGGTCTATCTAGCACAGTAATGTTGAATTCTTGCAAAATTAAAATCCATCTTGTAACTCTACCATTAGTAATAGGTTTATTCATCAAATATCTAATTGCAGAGTTATATGTATGAACACATGTTTCATAGCCTGTTATATAGTGTATCAACTTGTTAATTGCATGAACAATAGCTAAAAATTCCTTTTCAGTCACAGTATAATTCAACTCAGTCGGAGTCAAATTCTTACTTGTATAGTAAATGGCATAAGGAATCAAATCCTTTAGTCCCAATACAGCTCCCAGAGTTGTATCTAAAGCATCTGTGGAAATATGGAAAGGGAGTTCCCAATTTGGACCTCTTAAAATGGGTGCTTCAGAAATTTTTGCTTTCAATGTTTCAAATGATAATTGACAATCAGGATTCCAATTGAACTCACAATCTTTGGCAAGCAATTTGAAGAGTGGGGATGCTATTTTAGTGACATATTCTATAAGCCTCCTGTAGTATCCTATAAATCCTAGAAACTTCTAACATCCTTTTGGAAATTTGGAATTGATAACTTAGAGATGACTTCAACTTTAGATTTTTCAACTTTAATCCCATCTCCCGAAATGTGATGTCCTAAAACAATACCTTCTGTAAACATCATAAAACATTTTTCATGGCTTAGTGAAAGGTTTGTTTCCTTACATCTTTTAAGAACTTTTTTCAAATTTTCCAAGGTTTCTTCAAATGTATTTCCATAGACTGTAAAATCATCCATATATACCTCTACACAATCATGTATTAGATTAGAAAAAATTCCTAGTGCTGCTCTTTGGAGTGTTGCAAGTGCATTACATAAACCAAAAAGAAGTACTCGGTAGGCATAAGGTTCCCATGGACAAGTGAATGTGGTTTTATCATGATACTCACATGCTACTTGAATTTGATTATAACCACTAAAACCATCCAAGAATGAGAAATACTTCTTACCTGCTAGTGTGTCTAGCACTTGATGTATAAAAGGAAAAGGAAAATGATCTTGAAGGGTTGCTTTATTCAATTCTCGGTAGTCAATGCACACTCTCCAATACCATTATTTTTAGGCACAATTACCAAAGGATAAACCCATTGGCTATCTGAAATTGGGTAAATGAAGTTTACATTCAGTGATTTTTGGAGCTCTTCTTTTACAATCTCCCTAAAATTTGGGTTCATCCTTCTTTGAGGTTGTCTGATAAGTCCACTATTTTCCTCAATATAGATGTGATGGATACAAGTCTTAGGATCAATGCCTTTCATGTCGGTGTATTCCCATGAAAATGTAGCAAAAATTTTTTGTAACGTTTTTATTAACTCTTCTTGTTGTAGTTTCTCCAGGTTTTGTTTATGTTCAATGTGCTATCTAGAAAATTTTCAATTATAGAGCTACCAAACTCTTCCGTAGAATAGAGAGACATCTGCCTTGAGCATGATCATATTCTGAAGATTATCCAAAATTTTCCAATGTATTCAAAATTTGACTGTCTTCACTAATTTATGAAATAATAAAGAGAGGCTGAATATCATCTTCATCATCAATCCATTCCTTGTCATTCATTTCTGTGATTGCTTTTGCTGGAGGATATAGAGTAAATTTCTTTGTTGAATTACCATCAGAAATATACATGTCACCAGATCTATAGCTAATAAAAGCATCAGCTATGGCTAACCAAAGTCTTCCTAATATGAGTGGATGTCCTCCTAGATTGTTCTTGGGAGTTAAGATCATGAAATCAACAGAATATTCTGAAGAATCTAAAGATATTGAAATGTATTCTAGTACACCATCTGGTTTGATTATCAATCTATCTGCTAGTTGCAGTAACGTAGGTTTGTAGAGGAGTTTAGGAAGTTTAAGCTGCTCCATAGTTTGTTTACTCATGATGTTTATTGTTGCCCCTAAGTCAATCAATGTATCTGGAATTTCAATTCCATTAATATGTGTTTTGACAATTGGACTTCCTAGATCCACATGTTTTTGTAAGGCAATTTTTCCCATCATTATATCTACTATTTTTCCTACCAGGTGAATTCTTTTTGTTTCTTTTTTTTTTTTTCTAGTTTTTTTATGCTCAACTCCTTTATGGTTTTAGCTAGAATTGGAATTTCTCTAATGGCTTGTATCAAAGGAATTTTTATATAGACATTCTTCAATTCATCTAGAAAATCATAGTTGGACAACAAGATCTATTTTTCTACCCCTCTATCAATTTGTAGTATTTCAAGAAAAGAAGGTGGAGAAGTAGATGCTGGTTGCTCAATGATAGGATTTGTGTTCACTAATTCTTTTTGTTTTCCTTTTTCAATGTCTTTGTTTTGGAGAGATGTCTTGTCAAAACTTTTATTGACTTTCAGAGAATCTTCCTTAGAAATGTCTTGTTCCCAAATAACTACAGAAGGTATTTCCTTTTCTAATATCCTTCCAGATATTAGTTGAACATCATTAAGATCTAGAGGAGTAATCATGTAAGTTGGAAATTGTTGTCCTACCATGTAAGCATTCTAAGGGTTTTTATTGTTGGGGTTTGATGATGGTTGGGTAGGTAGCTGATTTCGTTTCTGCTGAAATGGCAGTAAGAGTTGGGGATTTTGGTTTTGTTGTGGAGGTTGTTGTGGAAATGGCAATGAAAGTTGAGGGTTTTGATTTTAAAGTTGTGGCTGCTAATTTTGTTGCTAAATATGTGGGGGAGGATAATTCTAATATGATGGAGGATATTGGTAATATTGAGAAAATCTCCCATAAGGATTTTGTAGGTTTTAACCCTGTACAGAAATTACCTACATATGAATTCTAAAACACAGAAAATAAACAATGCAAGAGCATTACACATAAAACAGATATACACAAAGATTTTCCCCTGGATCCCAAAACCGGGACTACCAGCTTGATTTTTCATTATGTTCCTTTCAATGTTACAATACATATGTATACATGCCAAAGCATCCAATACCATGGACCGAAAACCATCATGTCCAAAACCATGGACCAAAAACCATCGCATCCAAAAACATGTGAAAAAATCATGCACAAAACCATAGATGGGTGCACCCAACCTAACATAGGGTCCAAACCCAAAATTTTCTGGGGTACTGCCTCAGACCCCATAAAGTGGGGTTATGGGTACCTCTCAAACCCCCTATGACCCCCCCGCTACACAATTGGCACAATGAAGGGGGCCTTCACGCCCCCTCTAACCCCCCGGTTAACTACGTGGGCTAGTCGTGGAAAGAATATAAGACAACCCAACATTCTCCTACTTGTTCTTTTCTTTCTACAGAGGGGCACAAGAGAGCTTAGTCATTTATCTAGCCTTGTAATGCCCATTGTTTCTCTACGCCAAGAGAACTTCTCAGAGCTCACATATTTTTTCAATGCATATGTAGTATTATTCAAAGTGTCCATTGTTACTTGCAACACCTTTTTGTCTTCTATCATATCCCTCACAAAGTGATACTGAACATCAATGTGCTTTGTATTTGAATGATATGTAGGGTTCTTTTCCAAGAAAATTTCACTTTGGCTATCACAGTCTATCCTTATAGCTCCATGTACTAACCCCATACTTGAACACAATCTCTGCAACCAAACTGCTTCCTTGCTTGCATGAGTGGCTACCATGTATTCTGCCTCTGTAGTTGATAGTGGCCACTACAAATTGTTTCTTACTCATCCAACTAACTGCACCTCCAAATAGGTTAAACACATACCCACTTGTAGATCTTCTCTGATCCAGATCTCCAGCCTAGTCTACATCAACAAAGCCATGAATATCCAACACTGTGTCCAATCCTGGTCTTCCTTGGTAGCACAAACCATAATCACTAGTGCCACGCAAATACCTTAAAACCCGCTTCACTATTGTTCAATGCTCCTTTCTTGGTTTTGACATAAACCTGCTCAATACTTCCACTGCATGTGCAATGTCTGGTCTAGTACATAGCATTGCATAATTAAGCTACTGACTGCACTTGTGTATGGAACACGGGACATGTCATCTTCCTCTTCTTGTGTCTTGAGACATTGTTCAGTAGATAGCTTTACACTACAGGAATAGGAACCTTCACTGGTTTACTATCTTTCATATTAAATCTCTACAATATTATCTCGACATACTTCCTCTAGTTTAGCCAGAGCTTCCTCTTTGCGTGAACTCTTTTAATTTCCATGCGCAAAATATAGTTTGCAGCACCAAGATCTTTCATATCGAATTTGGAGGACAATTGGGTCCTCAAATCCTGGATAATTTCTTCGCCATTTCCAACTAGGAACATATCATCCACACACAAGACCAGATAAATAACACATTCACCAATTAATTTAAAATAAACATAGTGATATGCTTTGCTTCTGGTGAAGCCAAGTCCCTGTATAACTGTATCAAATTTCTGATACCACATCCTTGGTGAATGTTTTAACCCATACAGAGACTTCTTTAACTTGCATACCAGTTCTTTCTTATCCTTCACCACAAAGCCTATACGCTGCTTCATGTATATTTCCTCTTCCAGATCCTCACAAAGAAATGTTGTCTTCACATCCATCTGTTCTACCTCAAAATCAAAAGCAATAGCAATAGATAAAATTAATCTAATAGAATTTACCTTGGAAAAAGGAGAAAAAATATCACCAAAATCAATTCCTGACACCTGGGAATAACCTTTTGCTACCAACCGAGCTTTGTATTTCTCCACCTTCCCTTCTGCATTTGTCTTCTTCTTGAACACCCATTT
>APFE030247332.1:2593-19611 GCA_000404065.3 Pinus taeda | reverse complement strand
AATATTTATATAACAAAAAATGTGTGTGTGTGTGTGTGTGTGTGTGTGTTTAATAGGAAAGATGACACTTATGAAATAATAGAATTTTCTTTTTTATTATTATTATAATAACAAATTGAGGATAGGTATAAATATAATATAAGTGTTTATCATAAAAATCTTAAATAATATGGATATGAAATACAATATGCCAACAAAAATTATAACCATGATATGACAACTTGGAAACTTTTTTTTTAACCTTCTAGAGTTGCACTCCCATAAACTATAATAGATTTGTGCCATGTTCATGGCCAAATTTAAAATTCCAAATCGAAGAACTACAATACTCCATGGGCTCAAGAAATACTACTAATGAGAATAATGAAATGATTTTGAAGGAGCACTTCTGATTTGATCTTGTAATATTTGGGGATAAGCACTTTCGTATGTGTGTTTTCCAAATCCTCATAAAACTGGATGTAGCCCTAAAATAAGAGGTGATGCAAGGTCTCCCACATTTCAACTATATACTTGTTGGTTAATGTCATGCTTTGGTGACTAATGACATGAGATTTCATGAGCTCATGAATACCTTCAAGAGTGTCATTGAGGCGGTCCATCATATGAAGAAAGTTCATTATGTTATTTTGACAGGTCTCGACGACAAATTTCAATGAAGGAAGGTTACTGAAGAACACTTCAATGTAAACTACAAAGGATATTATCATCCATGGAAGCTATATCAAAGTTATTGCTAAACCATATCATATGGGGAAGCCGCATAGAAAATGATATGAACTTAATTGCCACCTTTGCGAGCTCCCACAATATGTATACTTTGAAGGGAAATTCTCCCTTAGTTCAATGAGTGAAAAAGAAAATACTACACACTACTTGAGAAGGTTGGAGATTCTTTTCAACTAAGAAAAATTTGAGGAATCCAATCCTATTTTCAATAATGGTGAAACAATAACATGAATGCAACCCAACAAATGCAATTCCATTAGTGCATCATCAATGATTGCATATTTCAAGATGAAGAAATGGAACAAATATAACTCCTTATGCCCTTTGGAATAATTCTATAATGTCATCTTGCAAATGAAGAATCCACAATAATTCAAATTTCTCAAATTTTTCTTTCAACACTAAACGAGGGATTTAGTTCTACTTGAGAATGTCACACTTTATATAGACACCATTCCAACTGCACACTCTTATTAAATAATAAATATAGAAGAAATAATGAATCTACCATTACCATGCGAGCATTTTTTTTGGAATCCTTTCACCTTGGTGATTGATGGCCATCAATTCTAGAAGTGCTCAAACTTGGCTACAAGCCTTCAATCATTGCAAACATGTCTTAGAGAATGCGACATAATGAAGACCTGCCTCCATGTTTTTTCTTGAGTTTGGGTTTATTATACTATTAAGATCCCAATGAAATAAATTTAGGTATGGGATGCTCTAGATTTCCACTTAGCATAGCCTTCAACACATGCATATGTGGGGCATCCTTTGTGGGATTGCTTTCCTCAATTTGATGAAAAATGAGTTCTTTAGCTTATGTAATCCACTCTACCAAAAATAACTCTTTTTCAATTCACAAAGATAGATTTAAGCTTCTTCATGTTGACAAGGTTGGAATTTTCTCGTGCTTTGGGAATGCTACCTTTGTCAGTCCTAACTTTGGCACTTAGTTCATTGTCTTCCTTGTCACCAATTTATGCATAATTCATTTTTTCTTTCCATTTGAGAATAAACCTACTTTTCTTTTAATTCTAATAAAAACCATGCAAGGAAAATATGCATGATTATAACTTGGATTTCAATATAATAATCAATGATAGATGGTCACATCGAATTTTCAGTCATGATATCCTTCATCTAGAAGGAAGTGAGGTATAAAAATGAATGTGCACTCACCAAGTGGGCTAAAATTCCAGCCAAAGACATTTCCATATGAACATTATATGTGCTCTATGATCATTGTGTCATTCGAATAAAAACATTGTTTGAATTTTAATATTACACAATCTCATATTTGTTGGTTGCAACATCCATTGCAACTGCCAATCTAGATTCTAGGTCATGTACACACAAATCTTGAGCATATATTGCATTGAAAACATGATATGCATTTGTATTTTAATCTCACAAAGCATAATATTTATTACAAAGTTATTGTTCCATTTTATGTGAAGGATTTGGTTGTTTGAAAGCAACTTGTACTCCATATAAGTAATTTTCAAAATTAGTCAATCTACAATATCTTCTTTATTTTAATATAGTAAACACACATTATTTGTCCTAATGTTGTAAACTATCACATTATTTATAAGTTTTAGTATTCTTATGCTTTTAATTAAAATTATAAAAAGTTGTATTTAAAATGTGAATTTGTGCTCTTCATTAAATGTATAATGAAATATCATAGAAGCTCCATGGGACACTTCCAGGCATCAGGGAAATAAACAAAACAATCCCAATCAATCATGCCTTGTTCACCGATGACTCTATCCTTATGGGAGGAGCCTCCATTAAAATAGCAAGGGACTTCAATGGAGTAATCCAAAGCTTCTGTAGAGTCTCCGTAACTATGGTCAATAAGAAGAAAAGCGCAATGTATGGCTGGGCAGTAGACCAACAAACTATTCTCAGGATTGCCCAAGCCTTGGGCTTCACCGACTATGTCTCTTGGGACAAATTCAAGTATCTAGGCTTGCCTGTAATATTGGGAACTAGCAAGGCCCCTCATTGGATGGAAATTATCAGCAAAATCAAGGCAAAAATGACTGCATGGGGCAGACAATGGCTTACCAAAGCCAGGAAGCTCACTCTTGTTAAGTCAGTTCTCTCATCCCTTCCTATCTACCAGGCTTCATTCCTTTTAGCTCCAAAAATGATCATCGAACAACTAGCTAAGTTGATTCGAAATTTCCTATGGCGAGGAGGAAAGGGGAACCAAAAAAAAAAAATCATGTTGTAAGCTGGGACATAGTGAAAAGGCCAATATCTGAAGGTGGACTGCAGGTAATAGATCTCGGGATGGCCAATCTGGCTTTGGGAGGTAAGATTCTCTGGAAAATATTCTCAAAATCAAAGACATCCTGTAAGCTAAGTTAGAATTAAAAAATATATGCACGGACTATCAATAAAGAATATGGAAGAAGGAGCTTCCCACAAAGGAACCACGTTGTGGAAGTTGTGCAGCCAAGGTTAGGAGTCCTTTAAAGATCATCTCTACAGAATCCCAGGAAACAGAAAATGAATTGGACTGTCGGAAGATAAGATCATGGGCCTCCAACCCCTAAATCTTGCACCAGAAATTGCAGATTTGCGCAACTTGCTCATCCAAAAATGTATTCACAAACTTGCTAACATATGCACTTGGGATTTCGGTGGGAATTGGAGTAATTGGGCTCTCCATCACCCCCTTGACTGGATGCTCCCTCAACTCCATCTCTTTCTAGCTAATCTCTCTGGTTTGGCTCCTGCGCATCTCCATTCGAGGGACAAGTGGGGCTGGGGGAAGATCGGAGCTCACTCAATATGATAGGGCTTTGCAGCTCTTCAAGAACAACTACCTCATATCCAACCTAAAAAGATTTTTCAGCGTGTTTGGGACCCATTTGGCCTCCCAAAATTCAATTTCTTCTGTTGGATTCTCATGCACAGAAGGGTCCTCACTGGAGATAATTTAGAGAAACGGGGAATTATTAGTCCCCATGGATGCCCTCTCTGTTGCAAGGATCAGGAAACAATTGAGCACTTGTTCATCGACTGCCACTGCTCTCAAGAAGTTTGGTTGCAAGCAATGTTGGGGCTCAACACCCAAATTCCAAAGCAACTTTCAGTAGTTAGTCTCTTTGCCATATGGAAAGAGCGTTATCCTCACACTCTAAAGAGAAAATCAACATGGGCTAAAATCTGGAATGCAATTCCAAAATACATCTGTTGGGGAATTTGGTTGGCAAGGAATGAAACCATATTCAACAACAGATTACAATCCACCAATACGGTGACTGCCAAGGCCAAATCCCTATTGTTGGAAACTTACAAAAATAGACCTCATAAGTCAGACAATTCTCTACTCCCCAAAGAGCTCAGCTCGCTAGGTGAATCCCTGAGACGGGGCAGCAATAAAAAGAACCTCTCCCGGCCTTACGAAAATCGAGAGTGGCGACTTCAGATCTCTGGGGCAGACTTTCAAAACTGGTGGAAAAATCAGGGCAAAGTCACGATATTCTTCGACGAAGCCTCTAAAGGAAACTCGAGGATATCAGGTGCAGGAGGAACAATCTACTCCTCAGACAGGCACAAAAATGACAACTTTAGTTGGGTCCTAGGACAGAGCACTAAAAACTAGGCCGAGATTCTCAGACTATTCAAAGCGTGTCAGCTTGCTCAAAGGAACAGAGGGGAAAACCTTCAAGTCTTCGACAATTCCGAAATCCTGATTAAAATCCTAAATGCTGGTGACCAACTCAATAACTCTGTGCTTAACAGGACACTTGAAATAATAAGAAATATGCTGCAAAACTTCACTTCCTGCTCATTCTACCATATCCTCTGAACTATGAACAAGGAAACTAACATTATGGCAAATAAGGGATGTCTATCAGCACAAGGTTTTCTGTCTAAGAACAATGAAGAAACTGAAAGGCACCCAATTCCTTAATAGAGAAGGACAACTGAGCATGGACAAGGCAGCCAAGACAATGTCTTTGTTTCGCACTCCCTTCACAACAGTTATGTCTCCATGAAAGTGCAAATCTTGGTGAACACAACATTCATCCAAATCACATATGAATGCAGAAGACTGACGTTGATCCATGGCTTTGACACAGGTAGACAAACGTTGTTGGAAAGTCAATCATCGCAACCATTGCAGGTTCTGACTCATCGCTGCTCCAACAGTGCAATTCAAACCACATAACTGGCTTGCCACGGCTAATGTGTTCACTTAAGAATTTAGTTCTCATCTAGCGAGATAAAGGAAATGAATAGCAATGTCAGAGACTACAATTATCGAGTTGCTGGAACTGATTCTGGGTAAGTCAGATTTGTCTTATCCCACCAAATAAAAGCTGAAAGAAAAATCTAGGTATTTAGACTCTAAGCGTAAAGCAAGGAACTCTCAAGATATCCCAAAAGAATCAAAAGCAACAACAAAATTCCAATAAAAAAGCCAGATTATGTGGATTCTGAAAAGCCAGAAATATTACAAATGATTGTAATATAGGTTGTTTGGCTCAGGCCCAACCATATTTCTCAATTAAATTCAATCGTTTCTGTTAAAAAAAATGTATAAAGAAAGTAATTAAAATGTGACTTCTTGAGGAGAATTAATAGTCTTAAGAAAGCCATTAAAATTAGGTTGGAATTAGATGATCTTGCATTTGTTGTTAATCTTAATATTCTAAATTCTCTTTTTCAAATACCTTAAAGGTAAAACTAAAGTATTAACTTAACATATTTATTAAATTTCTTTTTTTATTAATTGAGTTTTATAAGTAATTACCATTTAGACATGTCATCATAAAACCTATCAATCATAATGTGTGTTAATTATCGTTTATCCTAAACTTTTCTTGGAGTTATTGCATATCTCAAACTCTCGAGAATACATTTCAATTGATACAACATTGCTAAGCTTTGCTTCATTTAAGGCTCTAAAATGAATTGAAAAACCCCCTACTCTTAGTTCGATTAAAGAATTGCCTCAAATAGGGCCAATAATATCTTGGTATTTATCAGAGGATCTCTTGTAGGATTTCACTGACCTCTTTAACTTTGAATGAACAATGGATATTCTTGCACACTGGTATCGGAGTCTAGATCACCCAGAAAGGAATCAATGGGCTCTTGCTATTAGAAGGTCTTTTGGATTTCGAGTCATCATGGTGAGGAAGGGAACAATGGCACAAAAAACTTCATAATCAATAAATAAGTTCTTATGTCAATTTGAAAAACTTTATGCAATGATTGAGCATAAAGTTTACTTGATTATATTGATATTATCCACCTTACTCACACCGATGATTATGGTTAAAATAACGCAAGAAATTCATAACCATGATGTCAGATGCTATAGAGATTTTTTTAGAGAAGTACAAAGTAGTACCATGAATAGCATGCTATTTCTTTTTTCTTAATTGTAGGTGTTGTCTATGATATAATTTAGTTCCACTTTTTGTTTGCTAATAAAGAGATGTAGAAGTAGGTTACAATTATGGATCTATAATTGGCTCCTTATTGAGGCTGTTTTTTTCTCTTTGAGTCAATGCATTGGGGCTATTGGTTTTTCAAATTTGTGAAAATGGTCTTAATGGAAACTAAATTTGGCAATGAATAACCCCATCCAAAGAAGGGACAAATATTTCAAATAAATGAAGAAATCAACTTCTTCTTCCCACATGAAACATGGTGAAAATATTCATCCCCTTAGTGACATAATGACAATCCTCTTCCTACCTCAAAGTGAATTTGCATTTGTTGGAAAAAGTAGGTTCTCTTAATCACCTATTGATATAGGCATCTACATGCCTTAGACATGCTCTTAGTGTCATCTTGATCCACCATAAACATGCTTGAATGTGTGCTTGATCTTAGTTTCCTCTTGATCTAAACATCGACTGGGAAAAAGTAGACTGCATCAAACTCAATATAGGTTTTATGCTAGCTATAATTTTCCTTCAGCGACCGTTCTATAAAAACTTAGTAACTTGTCTACTTTGGCCTTATGTTGGAGTTTATGTACAATATATAATTGTCTCTGCTAACTTTATCTTGAACACATGGTTTTTTAAGTGAAAAACACTTCAAGCATAACTTATCTTCCATTTGTTTGGACAAAATTTGCATAAAATACTTCTTCTATTTTGCAATTTCTTAGACAAATTCTTCAAAATGGACTTGTCAACCTCCTAGTTTAAGAACTTGATGTTGAAATTTGGGTAGCCATGAGATGAATTTTCCAAAAGGGAAACCCAACTACCCCAAGGACAACCCATCTGCCTCTAATATGAATTCAATTTGGGTAAAGGTAAATTTATTATTAAAATGTGCAAATTGGTATAACACTCATTTCATTAATATTTAATGTGGAAAATTTCACATTGGGAAAAAAAGTATTAAAGAGAAATAAAATATTATTTTAAGCTAAATTTTGAATTGTTGTTTCCCTCCAAAACAAGGTCAAGTCAGCTTTCCCTTCTTGCATATCATATTCTCTATATCTTGGCACACTCATTCGTTCATAATAGACATCAATTTGAGGGAATGATTTGTGTGGTTTGTATAATCTTCTCATGCTCATGTCTATTCTTTGTGGTTCATCATATTCTTGTTGACTATTCTTTGTGCAAGTGTATGCTTAGAGACTTTTTTTATTTAGTGTATAAATGATGCACAATGACTCGCATATATTATGGCTTTGCAAATTGTTGTGGTTCACATTCATTCAGTGACTTGCATATATTATGGCTCGGCTAACTATTGTGGTTTGCATTCATTTGGTGACTTGCATACGTTATGGTTCGTAGTTATTTTTTATGACATCGCTTGACAACATTACAAAGTGATATCGTGGCATTACACCATAAAACTGTCACACTGACTTTTGTTGTGTGACATCGTGGCTCCACATCATTCAATACCATGACATAGGGTTGCATCTCATTGACTTGTACACACTAGTAGCTCAGATTTGCATACAACCATGTAAGCATCACTCTCATGGTGGCACATACTTGTATGATGGCTCGTATACCTTTCTAAGTGGCACATACATTTACAATGGTTTGTATACCCTTCATGGTGGCTAATATATTTACAATGATTTCTAATGGTTCGTATATCTCTCATTGTGGAACATATATCCTTATAGTGGTTTGTATATGCTCACATTAAGCTCGTGACTTACATATGCTAACAATGGCTTGCATATACATATTTGTGCCTCATTATTACATGACTCTGTAGGTTGCAATGTTATATGATTCATGTTTGTATAGATAACATTATGATGAATAAACAACGATCTACATTATATATATATATATATATTATGAGACTGTAATATCTATAAGACTCTTTGATATGATATGGTAGCATTCTAATATCTGTGGTATGGAATTAACTATATACACAACATTGATTCATATGATAGACATGGCAGACACCATATGTATGTCATAGAAGACATCTTATGGTATGTATGATATGGAAGACACCATCATATGTGACATGGAAGACACCACATGTATGGCATAACAGACACCTTATGGTATGTATGACATGGAAGACACCACATGTATGTCATAGTAGACACCTTATGGTATGTATGACATGGTAGACACCATATGTGTGACATAGAAAACACCTTATGGTATGTATGACATTGCAGATACCACATGTATGACATAAAAAACACCTTATGGTATTTAGGACATGGTAGAAACCTCATGTATGACATAATAGACACCCTATGGTATGTATGACATGCAAACACCATATGTATGACATGGAAGGAACCCTTATGTGGCTTGGTATAACTGTGATCTGATGTGGCAGTTCCTTCAATATGGTTGTGGCTTTGATATAATAGAGATGGATCACTCATCTCCTTGATAACATGATATACTTGATATATCCTAGTAGATGTGACAATGCTTGATGGTGATATTGTTTCTTGCAACAATGATATGGTAGAATCTTTCTAGAACTCATTTGGTTATCGAAATTCAGTTCACAATTGAAGTTGTGAATTGAATTTGATTGGCCCTAGGAGGCCTGATATATTGATGTATCTCACTATGGATTTACTTTGTATCTCCGATTAAAAATTGATGAATATCTAATAGTAAAAGAATTTTGTTGGGTTTTCCCCCTTGAGGGGTTTTTCCCTTGTCTTTGACCTAATTCCTAATGTCTCTATTATGTATGCTTTTGTCTAGTTTCATTGTTCTCTCTACATAATTTCTAATGATGAAATAATTTTATGGGGTGAATGTTATATGAAAATGTTGAAATGCAATTATCTACATCAGATAATAATTAACGTTGTTGATTCTCTGTTTTGCTCCTATTACTACCATCTTCAATCCCTATTTTGACCTCTTTTTGACACTATGGAACCTATTTCCTTGCTATTTTGCTACCCTATTATGATCCCATTACCTACTTGAGGTAAATCTTTTTATGGTTACATTTGGCTATTTGTTTGTGGATTTAAGTAGATATAGGTAGTTGATTCCTAAAACTATCTAATTATTATGATCAAGTGTAGACTTCTCAGCAAAGATGTGCAGGAGGATAATGGAAAGAAGAAACTAGTGTACCTTGGCTCCTTACTATTGTACTCAAAAGTTATATTCGGATTCGGTACTTAAACAGTGCAATGGATAAGAAGTCGTGCACTTTTGGATGATGAGATATTATCAGCCTTGCAAGGAACACATTTTATCCCAAGATCGTCATTCTCTTTTCTTTGGTTACAGCATACACCAAGTTTGGGAATTGGTTACAAGTTGTTGGACCAATTCGGGCAACCGTTTGAATCTATTTGCTTTGGAGAAGTCGACTTGTTAAGACTATTATAAATTACTATTTTTAGTTCAGTGTTTAACTATAATTAAATGCCTATAAAGGCATGTGATGTAATATGTCAAGTTAGTGTTAAAAACTGTGAAGTGCTTTGCCGTGAATTATATAATTCATCTTTAATAATATCGAAATGGTTTTGCTTTGAGTTTGAGAGTAAGCGTTGATGGATTGTTGAAGATAGTCAATTGATTGTGTTTGAGATTTCTTCTTTACTGTAAGTTTATATAGCTCCCAAGTGTGGCTAGGGCTCACCCATCTGGGTTTCTTTGTATATTATAGATAGAACCACTGTGTGATTAGTCACGATTAGTTTTACTTGCATTACGAATTGGTTTGGCTTGACTGTATGTGAATTGCATTCATTTGATTGTTTAAAAGAGTGTAGATGAATTAATGTTCTTTCATTCATTCGTTTCCATAATTCACAGTTGAACCTTGTGTGAACCTTGTTTTGATTTCAGAATAGAGCATGCTTGTTATCGTATTGAGTTGTAATCAGCCGAAAAATTCCATACAATCACCTAATGAGAGAAACAGATTATCTATACATTGAGAATACTATGATTGTTTTGATAAGTTAACTCTATGTGGTGAATTCGAACTAATTAAGCATGAGATTTGTCTAGCTATCAAACTGCTCTGCATTCCCTCAGGAACTGGAACGGATTGACTTCTTATTTAAATTATTTTATAGACAATTCCCCATAACAGAATTCTCGTTGATCATTTTTTATCTAGCTTCAAGTTGTTTAGATTGAAGGTCACTTTCATAAATGCTGGATGGATTCTTACCAATTAGCTCTGTTTGATTTGATGAATAGACTCTCGGATTGTAGAGTGGATCGAGTGGATTGCACATAGCATGCTCGTGAGTGCTTCGATGATTAGTTGATAACTGTGATTTCATTAAGTTTACTAGATATATGATTTCTTTGTTTTGAGTGTTGATTGATTTCATTGAGTTTAGTAAATAAAGGATTTTCCCATGTTTCGTGTGAAGATTAATTTTATTATTTGTCCAGATAAATGATTTCCTTTGCTTTGTGAGGTGGTTGATTCCAGCTTTCAGGAGTCAGGTATCAATTAGATTTCAAGCAACAGAACATTGGCTCCAAATAAGGTCATCTACTAGTAAGGGTTGGTGTGGTTACAAAAGAGTTTACAATACAGTTTCTTAAGGGTTATTTGGTTGAATTGCTAGGTATCGAATAGGCAAAGGGTTTGATTTGTTTTCATCAGATTGAGACCTGTAGATTACTTAATTGCAAGTATAATGATAAATTAGTAAGTGATAGAATAAAATAAAGTGATTGCTCCAGATTAGTACTTAAACTTTCAAATCTTCGTTAAGAGGATAACCAACCATTAGGTACAGATCGTTTGCTTGATTGAGTTGCTATCAGCATAGATTGCTTGTTTGCTTAAGAATTGAATTGTTATAAATTGCTTAGTTGCTTCAGGAATGAATTGTGGTTTGTCTAGATTGTTTAAGGATTTAAGGGTTATTAGTATAGGTTTGTTTGTCTGCTTAAGGATTGAATCGATATCATTATAGATTGTTTGTTGAGTGATTAATAAACTGTTATCACAAATAGAAAGTTTGGTACCAACATTTAGGGATTTGATTGAGTAAAGTTTTGTGTGAAAATAATTCCATTTTATCGCTTGAGATTCATATCTCAGTCTTTTGTTAAGTTTAGATTTGAATGCTAGGGTTTGTAAAGGCTTTTGAAATCTCTAGATTGAATTTGATTGTTGGGTCTGCTTTTGATAGCTAATTGTTTGTAAATGTTAGTGTGTTATTACTCCATGAATCATTATCAAGAAGTGTTAAAACTCTAATTTAGACTTGAACGAAGAAAGTGCAAGGAAACTCATGTTTACGAACCTCAGGTTGACAATTAATATTAAGGGATTTAATCTGACAATTTAATCTCTCAACAAGCGATAAAAATTAACACTTGATTAGTGAGATAGGTTTAAGATTGGTCCTAGTTTCAATTGTATCAACTCTTAAAGTTGTACAATAAGTACCAACTGTGAAATGCAAAGGATCCTTTCTAAACCTACAAACACTGGTCATTATTGATCCTACATTATGGACAATTTAAAATCGTTGTTATAGTTCTAAAACCTTTCTATAAGTTAACCTTGAATGTTCCTTGTACAGCTAGGTAACCCTACACCTCATAGCTTCCAATTTACAACATCAATTGCAAAATGTATTATTCTAAAACAAGAAATAGATTTACAACATTGATTGAAAAGTACATTAATATTAAGAAATAAATAGGTTTGTAGAGAAATTGCTTTGAAAATTAATTGAAAACATTTTCTTTATTGATAATTCTGAAGGAAAAGTTCCATATTCCAAGTGTTGCCTCAAATATCTATACCATGATGGTTCTATAGTGGGCCTATGCTCAAAATATGAATTATAAATCTTGATCTCATTGTCCCTGTCTTCATTTTCCTCTGTTTTGGCCTCCATAGCCTCTTCAACTAGTCTACATAATCCATGACCCTTAATAATATGTATTGGTTTAAATTCAAGGTCATATTCTTGCAATGGCACCATCCAATTACCTCTTCATTCCCCCAATTCCTTTTGCATGAATAAAAATCTAACCACAAGGTGAGGGACAATTACCTTTACATGGCTTTTCAGGTAGTAAGGCCTAAAGTGCTTCACTGTTTTGTAAAATGCATAGGTTTTCTTATCGATATTAGGATATTTCAGTTAAGATCCTTGCATGCCTCTACTCATGAAAGATATAAGCCATTCATTTCCTTCATCATCCTTTTTCTTGAGTGCTCCAACAAGAGAAGAGTTAGATGAAAAAGTATAGAGCATGGATTCTTTATTAAAACTGAGACTAAATAAGGTAGGGACAATAATCGCTTCCTTGATTTTTGTGAAGGCATCATTTTCCTCTTGATTCCATTTAAATATCAAATCCTTCTTGTTCATATCTTGTAAGGATTTCATGATTTGAGCAAAATCAAATATGAACTTTCTAATCAAGTTGATTTTCCCCAAGAACAACTACATAGAATTTTTCCCTTTTGGGTATGGAATCTATGTGATTGATTTTACTCTTCAAGGACGATGGTGATTCCGCTCTTAGATATGACATGCCCCAAAATATTCCCTTCAAAGAAAACAAAAATGCTTTTCTTGGGGTTGAGTGATATCCCATCCTTACAATGACACTCAAATATTTGTTTAAGATGAAGAAGATGGGTTGAGCACATGTTTGAAAGCCACCATTATGTCATCAAGGTATAAAACCATGTTGTGCATAATTAGTCCTTTGAAATCCATATCCATCACATGCTGAAAATTAGCTCTAGCGTTCACCAACCCCAAAGGCATATATCTATATGCAAATGTGCCCCACTTAGTTCTGAAAGTTGTTTTTAACCTATTCGATTTAGAGACTAAAACTTGATTGTAACCACTTGATAGATTCTATTAGAATCGTTTGAGCTCTTGTCTCATCCTTATTGTACTTGGATAAGGCTTGGGTTTGTTCCTGAGCAGGGACAGTGATATTCCCTTTGACATGTTCCAGAAGTTCATTCTCCTTGAGAAGTAAATCAATCCTCTTCTTCGATGCAAGAAAGTTATTGGTACCTACCAATTTGTTGCTTTCCTTGCAAAAAGACATTGATGTATATTCAAAAGGGGACATATAATTACTTGATATATTTTTATATGTAGTGGATTTGTTTGAGGATGATATTTTCTTGATGATTTGTGGCTTGATGTAGGTCCCTATTTGATCTGCTCTTCTTTGTAGGTTTCTTTATATAACACTCTTCTTCTAGCTTTGTAGTCTCCCCTCATGGATGATAGATGATAGACATTCTTGTCCTTGATGTGATAGAGACTTCTTGGCTTGATGCTTCAACTTTTGTAGATGCCCTTCCTTGATGAGTGTTCCTAAGTTGCCCTTTCCTTGATGTGTTACCTTCACTCTGATACCATGTTGAAGAATCTAGGGCAATTAGGTGTAGTGTGATTCGTCTTGACTTGATAACAATCTGTGGAGTATTTTTACTTTTCTTATTAGCTTAATATTCTTATTAATGCATGTGTGTGTACTTCATCAAACTGCTACAAAAAACATATGAACACGAACTAAAGATGTTGGCTCTCTGTCAAGGCCAAAACCTCTCTTCTCTTTAGAGGAAAACCCTTTAGTAAGTTTCTCTTATTGAAGCTTTATATTGATCAAAGTCAAACCCTAGACCCCTGACTAGAATATCCTCCAAGCACAAGTCAAGTTCTTCTCCTTCCGACACTTCATCGTCCTTCTTCAGGTACTTCGTTCTTCTTCCAACTTCGTTATATTCCTTAGTATACTAGCTCTAGAAGAGACTCCAATATTTGATCCTTAGTGAGATCCTTCACCAAGAGGATTCTTTCTTTCTCTTGACCTAGTCAAGCTTCTTCTTGATGTATAGTGCATACTTGATATAGTGGTACTTTATCCCTAGTTTCTCGCATGTGTGGGAGGTTTACCTTATTATTTTAGCTCCTTTCTCCTTCGCTTGAGAGACCCTCTTATTCACTTGAGTATGAGGCCTTATAGGCCTAAGTTACTAGCACAAACAAGGAGAAATATATAACTGTGATCTTGCTGCTATTATATCTGTAGATTGCCCTTCTTTTCTCACGCATGTGACCATGTTTCTTCCTTAGAAAAACCCTATGAACTTTGGTTTGTGTCCCTCCTTCTTTGCTGCACTAGGGGCCCCTTGTACTTCGACTTTATTCACCCTTTCTCGATCTTTCTTCTTCGCTGATTTTAGAGGTAGATTACCCTCTACTTAGAGGAGTGGACATCCTCTACATATAGAGGATTATCCCTCCTTTACGCCGACTTGAGGCCGACTAAAGGAAAGTAGGCCAACTTGACATATATAATTTGATTTGCTTCTTTTGAGGTGTCATTGCATGGAGGAGACTTGTTGACTTTTCTTGGAGGTATTCTCTTAACTCTAATACATAAATATGTTGGAAATAATACTGAGAGGGGGGGTGAATCAGTATTATCAAATTCTTTTCAATATACCTTCCAGATTTATACTTTAATTTATTCTTCAAATATTGATCATTATATTGTATGTCAGTACCATATAATAATGAGCAAGAACAAGAAAGACAGATAATCACACCAAGGAACACCAGATATAAGGTGGAAACCCAATGTGGGTGAAAACCACCTGCTGCAATATGTCTCTATCTTCTTTCAATTAGAAACTTCTTTTACAATGATTTTGTATCGGTGCAGTCCTTTACCAATACGCAGGCTGCAACCTGCAGAGAGCTACAACCCTCTCTCGTTTTCCAGTCTCTCCTGGAAGGGAGAAACAACCCCCTTTGCTCTTTTTACTTCTTTAAGGACCACGTTTCATTAATTTTCAAACTGGATCCATGGACATCAAATAATCAACAAGTACATATGAATCAACCAAACTCCTTATACAATCAACCAATGACTCACCCAATTTCTCAGAATGTTGTAAACAGAAAGGCAATACCAGTAAACTAAACCCAGAGCTCTGCAACAAATAGATAAAAAGGCAGCCAACAAATACTTCAAGGAAAAGTCCGCAACTTGACCAATATAAACCCGCGGATATCCGCAGCTCTTCTGTGTCTAAACAGCGCAGATCCGCACCTGCACTGTCTGTCTGTCAGCGTACCTCCGCACTGTGTCTTCTTCTGTGTTGCGTACCTCGCACTGCACCTTCTACTTCTCTGCGTACCCCACGCACTGCACCTTCTTCTGCGCTGCGTACCCCGCACTGCGCCTTCTTCTGTGCTGCGTACCCCCGCACTGCGCTTTCTTCTACACTGTGTACCCCCGCACTTACGCCGTGGATCGCCTGCGAACTTCTGATTAGGTCCAAATTTAACAGTCCTCCAATGTGCCACAGTCTGTCAGATCCACAGATCTGTTCATGCGCCCGAGAGATAACCACCTGTCAATAGATTCGCCTTAAGTTTTCTCCTTGATTTAGATCTAGCTTTTAAAAACCAATCACCCAAAATTTCAGATCTTAAGATATTCAAATTTCACAAGTGTAAAGCCAAGAGATCTTCTTTCCTTTTTAAAGGCAAGCCTTTCACAATACCACGGTCCAAAACCATAATAACACAATACCATGAACCCAATACCTTGGATCAATATTTGTAGATGCAAAACCACGGACCAAAACCATAGGATCAAATATGTCGGGCTAAATACCATGAACCATTCATAAAGATTCCCACGTGCACGCGCTTTTCTGCATTGGAGTGAGTGAAACTGGGGTCTGCACCTTCTGAACGGAGCACCTACGTGTATGTCCGCACTTCTTGGTCTGCGTACCAGCGGGTCCGCAGATTCTCTTAGGATCACCTGCGGGTATCTCATTTTCCATGATTTTGAGTGCCTAAACTGAGATCTGCCACATGAGTGAGTTGCCATCAAGTACAACACCTGTACCATAGAGCCAAACCAGAAACATAATGCCAACAATCTCCCCCTTTGGACTTGATGGCAACCTCAAGATCCTCAATGTCATTCTCCCCCTTTGACATCAAGGGCAAAGGGTTATTCTCCCCCTGAGAACATGCTTAGGCCTTTGCTTTTCTGATCATATTCCCCCTAATAAACCAGATCTGATACCACCATAAATGACCGATAGAGACATATTGCAGCAGCATGAAGATCCATAATGCCAATAATGCATTATATGCTCCCCCTGAACCTGTGCCATTCGATCTTCGACCAATCCGCAACCCATCAAATGTACGCATATACCCCATATGAAACTTGTGTACAATCAACACTCTCTTAAACAGATGAGATTCAACAACAAGATGATGCATCAATAACTCCCAGCTTTTGCCTAATGTATTCAAAGGTCTCCCTGGGCAATGGTTTGGTGAGTATATCAGCAACTTGTTCCTTAGAGGGAACATACTCCAACTTGACCTTTTGTTCAAGCACTTGTTCCCTGAGAAAGTGATACTTGATCAGTATGTGCTTGGTTTTTGAATGCATGACTGGATTCTTTGATATGCTGATTGCATTTGTATTATCACATAAGATGGAGATAAGTGTAGTACAAGTGATTTGAAAATCCTGCAAGGTCTGCAAAATCCAAAGAAGTTGAGTGCAACAAGATGCAGCAGCCAAATATTCCGCTTCAACTATAGATAAAGCAATCGAACTCTGTTTCTTGTTGAACCAAGATACTAATCTGGAACCCATAAAGAATGCACCACCACTTGTGCTCTTCCTGTCATCCACGCTTCCGGCCAAATCTGCATCTGTATAAGCATGAAGTGTGAGATCTGTATCTCTAGGATACCATAAGCCATAATTTTGTGTCCCTTGAAGATATTTGAAAATTCTCTTTACTGC
>APFE030247331.1:2054-25619 GCA_000404065.3 Pinus taeda | reverse complement strand
ACATTCACTGCTGTGTGAAAACAAAACTTACAGGGAGTTACAGATTTACCTTTTCACTGCTGTGAAACAATACATGGTTTTCAACAAAACTATCCACTGGTTTCTTTATTCATTTCTCCTTCTCCCCCTGCACTGCTGTGCAATTTTTACTTCTTACATTACAAGCAAAATTACTCTGCTGCATAAAACCCCTTTTACATTACAGATCCAAAAATATTCATGCTCTTCTGTCCCCTGCAATACAAAGTTTAATCTCTGTTCATCATTCCTGCCGCGAATCCAATTTTTTATCTCACCGTGTGAGATTCACTCTTTTTTTTCACGCTGCAGGGTCGCGCTGTTTTTCATATGCTATTTCTTATCATACAATCCCCGTGTATTTTTCATATATCAAAAATGGGGTCAACGATTTTAAAACATATATTAAAAAAGAAATAAAAAAAACTTTACAACATACTTTGCCCATACTCCTATTAACTTTGCCGTAAGAAATATTAAAGGAATTACCAAACATATGACATAATAATAAATATGAGGTATGGTCCACAATGTATGATCCATGCTGTATTAAATTTTTAATCATGCCCGTATGTATTTTGGACAGATTAAACTGCGGAGTCCTTTCCTGGGAATCGAACGGCGGAGAGTGATTTCATCAATCGAACGCATATCGGACAGGGGTAGAAGAACGACAGTTACCTTCCGATGGATGTCAGTGGGTGACGTCACGGTTGGCCAGTTGTCAGCATCGGAGCATCATGTCCAGAAACCACTTTAGGCCGAAAGGTGGTGCGATGAGTTACCCGACGGTTTAGGTTTGCTTCGGTGGTTTTGAGTTGCCGTTGACTGCTGACCGCGCGGTTGAAATTATATATTTTCAACACCCCGCCCAAATAATAGCGTTAGATTTGTCATTTTGCGCGGTACCTTGTACTTTCGTGCTCAAATGTATGCGTCACGCTTTACTTTTATTCCGTTGAGAGGACGCTGGCCGACTTCGTCACATTCGAGGTGGGTCCCTGCAAACTCTTCCCAACGAACGATTCCATTTTTCCTATCGGTGACTCACCTCCACTTCCTTCCTGTGCTGGCCTGCCCTATATAAATATATGAGCGTCTGCGCGTAAATTCAGAAGCGAGGGCAGCATCCGAAAACTTGAAAGTTCCTAGCAAAGTAGTGTGTTGTTGTTTCTTCGTCATTTTTGTTGCCAACATGTCGAGCGATTGCGCAAATTGTGACTGCGCTGACAAAACCCAATGCCCGTATGTTGTCCACTCTGTTTTTCTCAACTGTTTTCATCACATTTGCTATCAAATTCCTCTTTTTTATTTTCCAATTTCATGCTGCTCGTCATGAGTTCGAATCTAGGTAGGACTAAGCGCGTTCCATGTTTGGATTGTTTTGTTGCACAGCAAGAAGAAGGGATTCCAGATGGGCGGTATTGTGGAAACCAGCTATGACATGGGGTACCGCGTTATGTGTATACGTTGTTATAAGTTTCATTTCTATGGTTTCAGAATGATATGATAATTGAATGTATTTGGGTTTGGTGTAAACAGGCATGCTGCAGATGTATCTATGGAGAACGACTGCAAGTGCGGCCCCAACTGCCAGTGCGGTACTTGCAGCTGCCACACCTGATTCAATATATAGTCTCTTTGATAATAGTACTCTCCGCCACTGGTGTCTGATAAGTCCAATATATCATATAAATATTATATGTATGTTTCATCAGATCCAATGTATGGTTTTGGAGGGCCAGAGAGGCTACTCCTAAATAAACACTTGACTTAAAATAGAGTTGGGATTTTCAGTATGTGTTATATTGCTTATGGCATAGTTACCAATTCGAATACGAATTCGATTTGATAAATATATAAAAAAATTTAATTCTTGGAAAAATTTACCAATATATTTTACATTATTATTAATAACATTTTTTCTTAATTTTTGAATAATCTAAATTAACAATTTAATTATATTACAGAAGTTGCAAATAAAATTAGACATTGAAATTAATAGAAACAATTATTTTTCAATGAAAGTGAATGAGATATGGAAATTAGTAGAAACAACTCTTCTTCAATGGAAGTGAATAAGATACAATGGGGAGAACAAACTCTTTAACATTAAAAAAAGGAACCCTTAAACTTGTAAGTTGGTCAATCAAAAGATAGTAACTAATGTTATAGTTCTTAATGATAAATATCTAGCCAATTTCTTAATTACTAAGGTAAGCTATAAATAAAAAATCATCAAATTAGAACTATCAAGAACCATCAAATTAAAATTCTTGTTTTTTTCCTAATTGTTCGAATAGAAGTGCATGAGATATTGGAATTAGTAGAAACAATTCCTCTTGGTCAATCAAAAGATAGTAACTAATGCTGTAATTTTTTATGATCAATATTTAGACAATTTCCTATTACTAACTGAATAAAATATAGATAAAAAATCATTAAATTAGAACTATCAAGAATCATCAAATTAGAAATATTTTGCTATTTTCCTAATTGTACCAAAAAATAGTAACTAATGCTTCAATTTTTAATGACGAATATTTAGACAATTTCCTCATTACTAACTAAATTAAATATAGATAAAAAATCATTAAATTATAATTATCAAAAATCATCAAATTAGAACTTTCTTGCTGTTTTCCTATTTGTTTAAAAGATTTAGAAACCATATTATATTTTCTTTACAAATTTCTTAAAAGAAAAAAACTAAATTACAACCAATTTAAAAAACTAAACTACAACCAATTTTATTATGAATAAATAATTCCAACTACATTACTCACTCATCAAAAAATTATAAGAAAGAGATTAAAATTAAAAAAGAAGAGAAAAAATTATTTTATATTGTGAAAAAAAGTTAATTATAAAACTATTTATTTAATTTTTATACTATTTTTAGAAAACTTATTATTTTTAATATACAAATTAAACAAACATTAGACAAACAATGTAAAAATTAATAAAAAGTCAAATTTACTAACGCATCAAAATAACTTTGATATAAATAGAACTCTTAATTTTTTAATCATTAATCACAAGAGTATTCCAGAACAAACAGGGAAAATTAAGTTTTTAATGGCTCAATAGTTTTAAACATCTATATAAACGGAGAATTACGTTCAACCGCTTAATGTCTACAACTGCATGACGAAACTAAGGCACAGAAAATGGAAATGGAGTACGAACGACTTCTTCAAAAACACAAATCAAAGAAAAATTTTAAAATAAATTTGGGAGACTGATGTGTCCGAACCGAATTTCAGCGTATTAATGGTCGAATCGGACTAAATTGCTGAATTTTCGAATTCTTCAACCCGATTCGGTCAAATTTGGTAACTATGGTTCATGGTATGTTAATTGTTATGTGTTTGAATGCTTGATAGGACTTTACATATAACAGGATATTGTTTTTCTCTTTATCTCCCGAGTTCTCATACCCTTCTTGTTTTCATTTCGGATCATCATCCAATTTCACTGTAATGGTTTGAACAGCATTCACGGATGAATTATCCTTTTAAATTCAGTAGGATTTGGCTTGAAGATGAATCCTTCAACAACAATATCCTTGAAACATGGCAATCTAGTGATCTGAGTTTTGGAAGCTCCCCTTCGGAAAAATTGGTTGGCAAAATGAGACGTCTGCGATCAAAAGTAAAAGAGTGGCAGACCCTGAAAAAACAATACAATCGTCTAGAACGACAAGATTAAAAGGAAATAGAAATCATTGCAAAAAGTATGTCATCTCACTCCCTTTCATGGAGTGCTAGTTCTCAGTTGTGGGAACTAGAAAAAAAGAAGCAGAAGTTACTTTCAATTGAAGAAATGACTTGGCGGCTAAAGAGTCGAGCCACTTGGTTAAAGGAAGGAGATAAAAACACGAAATTCTTTCACTGTTTTGCAAAAAAAAGGAGGGCTTCCAATTCTATATGGAAAATCAAGTGCGAAGACAGCAGAACACTGCACACTCAGGAAGAGATCTCCAAAGAAGCGGTAAAACAATTTCAAAAGGCATATAAATAGGTCGACAACAGAGAGATAAATGACATAATGTGGGGCATCGAACCTTTCCCAGTTATGTTCGATTAAGAGGATAATGAAAGATTTTTTGCTACTGTTATGAAATCCTTTAAAAAAGATAAATGCCCTGGCCCTGACGGTTGGACCATTGACATTTTCATCCATTTCTTTGATATGATGAAAAATGATATATTAGGAATGGTGGAAGAATCTAGAATAAGCGGCAAGATTAATCACATCATTACTTCTACCTATATAGCATTGATCCCAAAAAAAGAAGACTCTTTATCTTTTTCCGATTACAGACCTATATCACTATGCAATACTATCTATAAAATCATCTCAAAAGTTATTGCAGGAAGAATTCATGGAAAACTCTCTCTTTATCTCTCAAAGAAACAACATGGTTTTCTAAATGGCAGGAATATATTAGATGTTGTGGCTATAGCTCAGGAATTCTTACACTTAATGCATACAAAAAAGATAGGAGCGGCCATTCTTAAAATAAATCTCAGAAAAGCCTACGATTGCCTAGATTGAAGCTATCTGAGGTGTCTTCTCATAAAGATCGGGTTAAATGATCAGTGTACTAAATGGATTATGGCATGTGTGGAAGGAGTCAACTTTTCCACTCTCATAAATGGGTGCCCCTCTACTTTCTTCTCGGCTGCAAGAGGTCTCTATCAGGGATGCTCCCTGTCCCCCCTTTTATTTATACTAGTTATGGATACTCTCAGTCTCCATCTAAAAAGAGTTGTGGATATGGGGACCATTTGCCCTCTCTAAATATCCAGGGGATGTCATTTCTCGCATAACCTTTTCGTGGACGATATCCTACTGTTTGCTATGCTCTGTAGACAATATTGGCTTAATATGCACGAGATATTAATATCCTTTCAAAGAGCTACAAGTTTATGTATAAACGAAGGAAAATCATCATTTCATTATGGGAAGGTCAATATGAATGAAATGGACTATATTTCTCATCTATATAGAATTCAGGCTATTTCTATCAATGAAGGTATGAAATATTTGGGTTTCCAATTAGAGCCCACGACCTATTCCATATCCGACTCGTCACGGATCATCAATAGATTTTATAAAAGAATATCGGGATGGGAATTTAGATGTTTAACTTTGGTTGGCAAGATGATCCTCTCTCAACCTGTACTTGCTCAAATATCTGTTTATTTGGCACATCTATATAATATCCCTTCTGCTATTATAAAAAAAATAAACAATTTGATGGCCATCTTTATCGGGGGGGGATGCAAAGAAAAGAAGAAATACCATCTTACAATACTAATAAACATCCCCCTCCCAAAGAAAATGGGGGGCTGGGCATCATGAATCTTCGCAGTTTCGGTATGGCCCTTCTATGTAAATCCCTATGGAGAGCAGTATTTGGAGACAGCCTATGGAGTAATGCTATGAAAATGAAATATTTTGGGAATAAATATATCATTTATTGGTACAGGAACATATCTTAGGCCCTTACCAAGGGTCGGCCATTTGGAGAAGTTTCAAAAAGGTTTCTCAATTTTTCCTCAAGAATCTGGTATGGAAATTACAAACAGGTAACAACATTTTAATTGGCATTGATTCTATCTTGGGTGTACAGGCCGAATCCCCCATCCCACAACTACTTCTCATGTCCCTTCATCAAAAAGGTCTGTTCTATTGGGCACAAGTCATCCATGGATGGCAGGGAACTATTCCAAGATGGAAATCGGCCATAGCGCTAGGCCTCAATGAATCATTAGCTGAAATATGGAATAAGACTATATGGGATATGAAGCACGCGGGGTTTTATAAAACAAAGAATAAAGACATTGTTGTCCTACAGATAAAGAAAGGAAGGTCCAATGTATTAGTCAAGGATACATATCTCTACATGAATGAAGATCTAATGGACACCTCCCAGAAAATATTTCCCAATACTTTATGGAAAACAGGTTTTCCTCTAAAAATTATTCTGTTTTCATGGCTATTATTTCATAATAAAAATCTTACATGGCCTAATCTGTAGAAAAGGAACTAGCACGGGCCAGCTATATGCTCAATCTGTCTATCAGAAGCAGAAGACAACATGCATATTTTTCTCAACTGCCACACCACTCAGATCCTATGGAATCATTTGGCTTCTCATTTCGGATTTTCAGTCAAATCTCACTCTATTATGGATGTTCTTCAATGGTGGGGTTCCTAGAAAATCGACTGGAGGCCTATCCCGCTTATTGTTTTCTGGTTTGTTTGGAAGTGGAGAAACAAAAGGATATTTCAAAATAGCAAGGAGGATTTTGGGCACATATATGACAAAATTATCCCCTATTATTTATCAATCCTTCCAAATATTCCCCTACAAATACAGTCTCAACACTTTTCTATGGCACCTCAATAGCTCTCCTTCCCTCGGGCCCATTTCGATAGTGCATCAAAAGACGACATTTGTGCTTGCGGTGTATACATTTACATTGCAAAGGACTTGCAGTATTATATCTATTGGAACGGTGGACTGGGGACTAACAACAGAGTTGAGGCCATGGCTCTCCACGGTCTTCTCATTCTCTGCACTTTTTTGGATATTGGCCCAATCCAAATCTTTGGTGACTCTAAAATCACCATAGAGCACATGATCGGAAAACAATCTATAAAAAATGGCAGTCTTTTTGGATGGATGAATAGGATTGCATCACTATGGAAGCCTTCTCTCTTCTCTATCTCATACATAAAGTGTCTGCAAAACGAGGAGGCGGATGAATTATCAAAAAAAAATTTGCAATATTCATGCGGTATGTGGCATCTGAGCAGCTCTGTAGAATCCATCACATACTTTTTCCATCCTTTCACAATGCCGGGCATATAGTGTCGTCTATATTCTGGTATGCTTCAAGATCCCGATCAAAATTTTCTGTCTTATGGCAAGGTATTTTGTTTTTGTTTATATAAATCCCCTGAATATAACTATGCAACTATGATCAATCAACATAAATATGTATATCCTGGAAAATACTATTAGATGTATTTTGTTTTTTCTAATTATCCGTCAATATACCTACTGGACTGAATATATAGTCAATCTCTATGAAATGTACGATTTTTCTTCTATAATAATATATATCGAGCTTTTTCTCCTGGAAAAAAATGTGTATAAGACGTTATAGTAACCATATTTGTTGATTGGGTTCGATGATTTGTATCTTTTCGTAACGTACACGACGAAGCTTTACAAATGATGACAATAATAATTAGGAGCTCATTAATGGTCAAGTTTGATCTTCGTAGATTTGTTAAATCTCGACCAGTTTTATATTCGGATTTAAAACATGAAAATAATATGATTGGTCTTTCAGGCAGGTGGAAAGCACTTCCATGTAAAGTGAGTCAAATCTTTTGATTTTTTGATTTTTTGATTTTTTCATTTTTAATCTTAAAAAACTTCGAATATTTACGCCGTAAGGCGTTCCCTCTGAGAAAGACATCCCTAAAATGTGACGTGTGCGATACTCGGCCATTGATTCTATGTGTTGGACGATTGGGGTGTTTTTTGCCATTGGTTTAATTTTTTTTTTTAATAGAAAAATGTTATTTTTTCCACCAGCTGGAAGACAGAGAGGGAGGATCTGGCAACGGGCCATGAAAGGCCAGCCCTCCTGGCGATGAGACTCTTCACAATGACTGAACCAAAACGTGTCTTAACAGTGACTAAACGTGTCTTTCTTCTTGGTTTGGTGTCTTTCTCCCTGCCTAAGGGCTTTGTGTTGTTATATCACTATTTATACCCTCTCCTTCACACATGGGATTTCCTCGCTGCCTTAATTTCATTGCCTAATTAGCTGCTCAGGTTCATACAACTCCTTGTGAAGTGATTACTGCCTTTGCCCAGAAGTCTTCGGAAGTCTTCCTACCATTAATCTGTTGGGGTCTGTACAGGTATGTGAATTTTTTTTGGGGTGAATTTGCATGTTTTGGCTTATTTTGTAAAGATATTAAACCTCTCATTTTCTAGCTTGTCCTTGTGATTTCTTTGTGATTCTATCATTTCACTAAATTTATCAAGTTCTATCAAAAAGTAAGATTCATTCTTTCTGTACTTTACATCCTCCTCTAAAGCATCGACATGAATGTTTGAATGTTTCTGTAGAAAATAAACTCATTTCAAAAAAAATAATCAATGAAAGCAAACCAAAGTAATGCCAATTAGAATTTAACCTAGTCATTGGGTGAATTGCAGATGTGCAATTTGTACGCAATCGAGTGTGGGATTAATTAATTTATGTGGGTTTGGTTCGAATTGGGTGAATTATAAATCTGCAATTTCTAGTAATCGAGTGTCAGATTAATTAAGTTAGTGTGGGTTTGGTTAGAATCGTTGGATTATACATCTGCAATTTCATTTCAGAAAAAATAATCAATGAAAGCAAACCACAGTAATGCCAATTAGAATTTAACCTAGTCATTGGGTGAATTGCAAATGTGCAATTTGTACGCAATCGAGTGTGGGATTAATTAATTTATGTGGGTTTGGTTCGAATTGGGTGAATTATAAATCTGCAATTTCTAGTAATCGAGTGTCAGATTAATTAAGTTAGTGTGGGTTTGGTTAGAATCATTGGATTATACATCTGGGATTAATTAATTTATGTGGGTTTGGTTCGAATTGGGTGAATTATAAATCTGCAATTTCTAGTAATCGAGTGTCAGATTAATTAAGTTAGTGTGGGTTTGGTTAGAATCGTTGGATTATACATCTGCAATTTCTTTCCGAGTGTTGAGTATGCAATATTTAATATCCAGGTAGATCGAGAGATCTGATAGTAATAGCTTCTTGTTATGAAATTTCCATCCCATCATCCTATAAAATTTATCCATCCATCCACTACATTTCTATCCAACCTTGGCTCTGAGAGTGCACATCGCCTCAGTTCTTTTCCCACATTCTTTCCTGTCCATCCACCTGGTTCATTTCAACCGGTAGCCATGGGATCTCACGGTGAATCTGTGGCCATGAATTGTGACTCAACACTTCCTGTGAGTCCGACTGGGAAGTCTCTCACCACTGCAGAATTTTCACTCTGTGTACATGCCATCTTAGAGTTCGACTAGCCCATCGATGTGTATCACGCCAAGCAAGCCATCTGGAATATACTCTTGCCTCAGAATCCACGATTCTCTTGCATCACGGTATCATCTATTCAACTCTTCTATCATCTTTCCTGAAGAATAGGAAAACATTATTTACAGCTTGCCCAAACATTTTTTTTAAAAGACCTAAGAATGTCGAATAATGGCTTCTTTCAAACCTCATACAGTAGGAAAACATTATTTCGTTTATAAATATATCGACCCAATTCGAAATATCTATGTTGGTTGTGTACGCATTGCTTAGATAGTTTAAAACAATGTTATCCATTTATGAACTTGCCCTATTTGCATCTTATCACAAACTCCCCTTTTTTGCTTATCACTTCTTCTCTTTTTTGCTTATCACTTCTTTTTTATTAGCTTGCAGATCCATCATTCATCACTGTGCCTGTGCTTATTTCAAACGTTTTCTCCAAGACAATTCACATAAAAGAATACGAATCATTACTTTATTAAAATGAAATTAACACATTCTTAATCAAGGATTTGTTAGGCACTCATTTATTTGATGTTATAAATTCTACAGTCCTTGTATTTACCTCTATAGGGTAACCTCTACCATTATTCCTGAAGAATAGGAAAGCATTATTTACAGCTTGCCCAAACATTTTTTTTAAAAGACCTAAGAATGTCGAATAATGGCTGCTTTCAAACCTCATACAGTAGGAAAACATTATTTTGTTTATACATATATCGACCCAATTCGAAATATCTATGTTGGTTGTGTACGCATTGCTTAAATAGTTTAAAACAATGTTATCCATTTATGAACTCGCCCTATTTGCATCTTATCACAAACTCCCCTTATTTGCTTATCACTTCTTCTCTTTTTTGCTTATCACTTCTTTTTTATTAGCTTGCAGATCCATCATTCATCACTATGCCTGTGCTTATTTCAAACGTTTTCTCCAATGAAATTAATAGCTCGATTCAGCCAGACTATCTTCTAAATTATTTGGGTTAACAATGGAGAGTTATGACTCATGAGTGTGAAGGTAGAAGGTTGTACCAACCGCTCTTCCACTCTTTCCTGACATTGCACGTACCAATTTCACTGACAATAAGTAAGAAAAGACCGCATGTACGCCCCGAAATAAATATCCTTCCTCCACTTCCCTGCAAGTTCACTGCACATGAGATGTAGAATGACTTCAATAACCCTAGGCGGGACAGCAGAATGCTTTCAAACAAAGTCATTAGGAGAGAGAATGACTTCAGTTAACACAACATAACATTATTAGGGTTCTTTATGCCTATTTATTTGTATATATATATTTTGTTCCTCCACTTTAATGAGTAACTTCACGTAATCCAAAATCCAAAAGAATCCCAGCGACAAAAATAAAACAATGCAAACAGACTGCCGGCTTTAGCTATTTACCTAAACCGAATATGAAACAGAAATGACCATATTTACCTAAACTGAGTATGAACCAGAGATGGCCAGAAAGTAATCTAATCGAATTGATTCAAAGGCTATGAGTAAGGCAGAAAGCTATACTAATGACATATAATAAATGAAAAAGGACTTGCAATATTTTTCGTGCTGGGTCATCGCAAAATCATTATTTACAGCTTGCCCAAACATTTTTTTTAAAAGACCTAAGAATGTCGAATAATGGCTGCTTTCAAACCTCATACAGTAGGAAAACATTATTTCGTTTATACATATATCGACCCAATTCGAAATATCTATGTTGGTTGTGTACGCATTGCTTAGATAGTTTAAAACAATGTTATCCATTTATGAACTCGCCCTATTTGCATCTTATCACAAACTCCCCTTTTTTGCTTATCACTTCTTCTCTTTTTTGCTTATCACTTCTTTTTTATTAGCTTGCAGATCCATCATTCATCACTGTGCCTGTGCTTATTTCAAACGTTTTCTCCAAGACAATTCACATAAAAGAATACGAATCATTACTTTATTAAAATGAAATTAACACGTTCTTAATCAAGGATTTGTTAGGCACTCATTTATTCCATGCTTGTCCCTGATTTGATGTTATAAATTCTACAGTCCTTATATTTACCTCTGTAGGGTAACCTCTACCATTATTCCTGAAGAATAGGAAAGCATTATTTACAGCTTGCCCAAACATTTTTTTTAAAAGACCTAAGAATGTCGAATAATGGCTGCTTTCAAACCTCATACAGTAGGAAAACATTATTTCGTTTATACATATATCGACCCAATTCGAAATATCTATGTTGGTTGTGTACGCATTGCTTAGATAGTTTAAAACAATGTTATCCATTTATGAACTAGCCCTATTTGCATCTTATCACAAACTCCCCTTTTTTGCTTATCACTTCTTCTCTTTTTTGCTTATCACTTCTTTTTTATTAGCTTGCAGATCCATCATTCATCACTGCGCCTGTGCTTATTTCAAATGTTTTCTCCAAGACAATTCACATAAAAGAATACGAATCATTACTTTATTAAAATGAAATTAACACGTTCATAATCAAGGATTTGTTAGGCACTCATTTATTCCATGCTTGTCCCTGATTTGATGTTATAAATTCTACAGTCCTTATATTTACCTATGTAGGGTAACCTCTACCATTAGTCCTGAAGAATAGGAAAGCATTATTTACAGCTTGCCCAAACATTTTTTTTAAAAGACCTAAGAATGTCGAATAATGGCTGCTTTCAAACCTCATACAGTAGGAAAACATTATTTCGTTTATACATATATCGACCCAATTCGAAATATCTATGTTGGTTGTGTACGCATTTCTTAGATAGTTTAAAACAATGTTATCCATTTATGAACTCGCCCTATTTGCATCTTATCACAAACTCCCCTTATTTGCTTATCACTTCTTCTCATTTTTGCTTATCACTTCTTTTTTATTAGCTTGTAGATCCATCATTCATCACTGTGCCTGTGCTTATTTCAAACGTTTTCTCCAATGAAATTAATAGCTCGATTCAGCCAGACTATCTTCTAAATTATTTGGGTTAACAATGGAGAGTTATGACTCATGAGTGTGAAGGTAGAAGGTTGTACCAACCACTCTTCCACTCTTTCCTGACATTGCACGTACCAATTTCACTGACCATAAGTAAGAAAAGACCACATGTACGCCCCGAAATAAATATCCTTCCTCCACTTCCCTGCAAGTTCACTGCACATGAGATGTAGAATGACTTCAATAACCCTAGGCGGGATAGCAGAATTCTTTCAAACAAAGTCATTAGGAGAGAGAATGACTTCAGTTAACACAACATAACATTATTAGGGTTCTTTATGCCTATTTATTTGTATATATATATTCTGTTCCTCCACTTTAATGAGTAACTTCACGTAATCCAAAATCCAAAAGAATCCCAGCGACAAAAATAAAACAATGCAAACAGACTGCCGGCTTTAGCTATTTACCTAAACTGAATATGAAACAGAAATGACCATATTTACCTAAACTGAGTATGAACCAGAGATGGCCAGAAAGTAATCTAATCGAATCGATTCAAAGGCTATGAGTAAGGCAGAAAGCTATACTAATGGCATATAATAAATGAAAAAGGACTTGCAATATTTTTCATGCTGGGTCATCGCAAAATCATTATTTACAGCTTGCCCAAACATTTTTTTTAAAAGACCTAAGAATGTCGAATAATGGCTGCTTTCAAACCTCATACAGTAGGAAAACATTATTTCGTTTATACATATATCGACCCAATTTGAAATATCTATGTTGGTTGTGTACGCATTGCTTAGATAGTTTAAAACAATGTTATCCATTTATGAACTCGCCCTATTTGCATCTTATCACAAAATCCCCTTTTTTGCTTATCACTTCTTCTCTTTTTTGCTCATCACTTCTTTTTTATTAGCTTGCAGATCCATCATTCATCACTGTGCCTGTGCTTATTTCAAACGTTTTCTCCAAGACAATTCACATAAAAGAATACGAATCATTACTTTATTAAAATGAAATAAACATTCTTAATCAAGGATTTGTTAGGCACTCATTTATTCCATGCTTGTCCCTGATTTGATGTTATAAATTCTACAGTCCTTATATTTACCTCTGTAGGGTAACCTCTACCATTATTCCTGAAGAATAGGAAAGCATTATTTACAACTTGCCCAAACATTTTTTTTAAAAGACCTAAGAATGTCGAATAATGGCTGCTTTCAAACCTCATACAGTAGGAAAACATTATTTTGTTTATACATATATCGACCCAATTCGAAATATCTATGTTGGTTGTGTGTGCATTGCTTAGATAGTTTAAAACAATGTTATCCATTTATGAACTCGCCCTATTTGCATCTTATCACAAACTCCCCTTATTTGCTTATCACTTCTTCTCTTTTTTGCTTATCACTTCTTTTTTATTAGCTTCCAGATCCATCATTCATCACTGCACCTGTGCTTATTTCAAACGTTTTCTCCAATGAAATTAATAGCTCGATTCAGCCAGACTATCTTCTAAATTATTTGGGTTAACAATGGAGAGTTATGACTCATGAGTGTGAAGGTAGAAGGTTGTACCAACCGCTCTTCCACTCTTTCCTGACATTGCAAGTACCAATTTCACTGACAATATGTAAGAAAAGACCGCAGGTACACCCCGAAATAAATATCCTTCCTCCACTTCCCTGCAAGTTCACTGCACATGAGATGTAGAATGACTTCAATAACCCTATAGGCAGGACAGCAGAATGCTTTCAAACAAAGTCATTAGGAGAGAGAATGACTTCAGTTAACACAACATAACATTATTAGGGTTCTTTATGCCTATTTATTTGTATATATATATTTTGTTCCTCCACTTTAATGAGTAACTTCACGTAATCCAAAATCTAAAAGAATCCCAACGACAAAAATAAAACAATGCAAACAGACTGTCGGCTTTAGCTATTTACCTAAACCGAATATGAAACAGAAATGACCATATTTACCTAAACTGAGTATGAACCAGAGATGGCCAGAAAGTAATCTAATCGAATCGATTCAAAGGCTATGAGTAAGGTAGAAAGCTATACTAATGACATATAATAAATGAAAAAGGACTTGCAATATTTTTCGTGCTGGTTCATCGCAAAATCATTATTTACAGCTTGCCCAAACATTTTTTTAAAAGACCTAAGAATGTCGAATAATGGCTGCTTTCAAACCTCATACAGTAGGAAAACATTATTTCGTTTATACATATATCGACCCAATTCAATATCTATGTTGGTTGTGTACGCATTGCTTAGATAGTTTAAAACAATGTTATCCATTTATGAACTCGCCCTATTTGCATCTTATCACAAACTCCCCTTTTTTGCTTATCACTTCTTCTCTTTTTTGCTTATCACTTCTTTTTTATTAGCTTGCAGATCCATCATTCATCACTGTGCCTGTGCTTATTTCAAACGTTTTCTCCAAGACAATTCACATAAAAGAATACTAATCATTACTTTATTAAAATGAAATTAACACGTTCTTAATCAAGGATTTGTTAGGCACTCATTTATTCCATGCTTGTCCCTGATTTGATGTTATAAATTCTACAGTCCTTATATTTACCTCTGTAGGGTAACCTCTACTATTATTCCTGAACAATAGTTTTAAAAATAGGCTTAAACAAGAATAATCTAATAACAGGCTTGAGTAGTCACTCCGACCCATAACTTGAACAGTCACCTAGACTTGTTTACCCAAAACCTTACACGTTATTTTATAGTCCAGCTGGACAAACCCAACTTAACCGTCCTATCTCCCGATGTAATTGTTTCCATGCTACGGAAAATAAGTGGAAGATAATTTGTTATTTGTTCCTAGGGATTCCATTCTCAAATGTTCTTAGCACGTGAAGCCATACTACTAATACATATCTAATTCCTTGCCTTTATTTCCCCCCAAGTAGAGTTCTTCTTCAGTGGACTCACTCTCGTTTCAACAGCTTGTCCAAAACATTTTTTTTAAAAACCTAAGAATATCGAATAATGGCTGCTTTCTAACCTCGTACAGTAGGAAAGCATTATTTACAGCTTGCCTAAACATTTTTTTTAAAAGACTATATAAAGCTAATCAATTCACCTGTTGACATTATACTTTATACTTTTTATTTGTTTTAATAAATAATGTTGTATTCTCCCTTAAAAAATTGATAATGTTGAAACACTGAATTCAAATGTACATATATTTTAAAATTATGTACAATTTATCAACACTAACTACATCTCTTTATACTTTTGAAATTGTCCCAATTTAACAACGCTATCACCTCTGTTTGCATTATTGAAGCAATAGTTAGTATATATACATTAAAATTGCATCCACATAATTAGAGTCCATTCAACGAAGGAAGGAAATTCTCATGAGGATGACATAGATCTAGGCTGATAATAAATTACAACTAAAAAAAATTCATATCATTTGTACTGAACTTTTTTCAAATGCAGAGGGATAGATCCTTACAATTGATTCAGCCTTCACTATTGATTCAACCTTTAGCCTTCAGGTATTTAATTTAATTTGTTTTTGAATGATTTCTTTATTGATGTTGTTTAGTTACATTTAATTTTTCAAATTATTTTCAAATTAAATATTTAATATGTTATTTAAGTTCTGCACTATATTTATTAATGGTACAAAGATGTATGATATATTTTTTTGATTACAATAATATAATGTACAAAGGAAAATGTTTGAATTTATATAATATAAAGTGATAATTCTCTTAAATTTAAATTTTTATGTTAAAATATTGAGGATTAGCTTGTGTGGATTATATTGGGGATTTTCCCGCTTAGGCTATTAATTTGCATACCACTGTGCAGATTATGTTGGTTACTCACGCAACAATGTTGAAATACAGATATTTTGCCTTGGCCTGCTTTGTTTTGTCATTTGGCGATTCAAATTTTAGCGTTGAAGGACATTTCTAGATATTTGCTATATTTTTTCATCTCCGGTAACAACCTTAATCTCGTTTCTAAGTTTTTGCTTCATTTCTATTCCTTCCATGGACCATGCTAGAGAATCCTCTTCCATCAATTGTACAATAACCACTGAGCAGCTACAGGGTCTTATAAATTTAATTCAAAATTATTTCCCGATTGAAATGATTTAGTTATAAATATGCTTTCTTGATAATTTAACTTTTTTTCCTTTGTGTTAGACTAGTGCAAAGTGGTGTCGTCATGGCTGTCTTGTTTCTAGCTAACAGACTCTAGAAAATCTTAGATACAAACTTCAATAGCTTTTCTTATGTCTGTCAGAATTTTGGAATAGCCATATCCTTGTATTGATATTATATTGCACTTGGCATTTTTTTTGTCATCCACACACTAAGAAAGTGGAAAACAAATACATGCATGTACATTTACATTTAGAATGCATGCGGAAATTGGTATAGGACTTAACGTGTGTTGTCTGCTCTATGTTGAAACAATTTCACTTTTCTTTCCTTAGTAGCTAGGATTTTTAATGCAAAAAGAAAGTATATGTTTGTTTATCATCTTAGATTGCATATTTAGGAATTGTATATGTACATCACACGAACAACCTTAAAGGCAAACTTCTTAAGAAAGATCAACTCTAAAATACATTTCAATAAACATAACAACGCTTTGGAACCTAACGCACACCATTTAGAAGTCTAGGCTAGAGACGTATTTCGGCGTCGTAAAACCTGGTAACTATCACTTTCATCGTAGGTTGGGTGATTCCTCCTCTTTGAAACGACAAGTGCCAGTACGAACTTGTGCTCCTATGTACCGTCGAGTATATATTGGGAGACCACAATAGGCTATATTCTTTATCCTTAGGAAGCCGTGTCTGCCGCCCTATCGATCGCAATGCACTGAACACAGCATTCGGGAAGATTGACTGCCGTACCTTAAAAAGTATTCTGCAGTTTTGCGATTGGTATGGTAATCCCCCTGTCTAGATATCCAGAGTAGTCACTTTCATTCTTTTCGGACTCCTTAAAAGAAAAGGACCATCTGAGCACTTGTCACTTCAAGCTCATTAAAAAATCGAAGGCGACTAGAGTCATCTTTAGCTTTTTCTCGACTCTTAAAAATTGAAAAAGAAAATTGTGTCAAAGCGTCATAAAATTTATTTAAATCGGAATAGCCTCATTGTTCCCTCGTTGCTCTTAAGGTGAGAAAATGGAGCCCACTAGTCGAGGATTTCCCCTATGGGGAACCCTACTCCCTTTCCCTCTAGGGGAGATGTTGTTGCACCTCATATGGCTACATTGTCCCCTCCAGGGCTTCTAATTGGCCTGCCAGTATGGCTTTTCTCAACCTATGTCATTCAAAACAGCGTGACTCTTGAAGAAACAACTCAGAAACCAAATGATACTAGAGTTTCCAAAATCAGAGGCGACTAGAGTCATCTTTGGCTTTTTTTCGACTCTTAAAATTTGAAAAAGCAAGTTGTGTCAAAGCGTCATAGATTTTATTCGAATCGGAATAACATCACTACTCCCTCATTGGTTTCAGGTTGAGAAAATGGAGTCCACTAGTCAAGGATTTCCCCTTGGGGGAATCCTACTCCCTTCTCCTCTAGGGGAGATGTTGGTGTACCTCATATGGCTACATTGTCCCTTCCAGGGCTTGTAATTCGCCCGCCGGTATGGCTTTTCTCGACCTATGCCGTTCAAAACACCATGATTCTTGGGCCATCATGACAGCAACCAGGTGGTACTAGAGTTACTCCCAAACCTTCTACTTCGTTTGTTCCTCCCTCTCCTTCTTCCTCTTCGCCTGGTGGAACTATGCTTCAAAAAAAATGCTCGTAATGGAAGTTGTTCTGATAAATGTCTCTCTTCTTTGTGTTTACAAACTTCGATGCCCACTGATTTAGAAAAAAAATTGAACATGCTTCTTTCCCTTTTCCCTTTAATTCATATTTTTTTCAAGTAATGTTGTAGGAATGTAATGAATTTTAAACATCTTACGCAGAGAAAACAACATTTTTTGCTTTTTGTTTTGCACCAGAAAATGACAACAAACCTTACTGAAAATGCAATTTCCTCAATGTTATCTGGCTCAACTCATATCCAACCATGCCTGTAAATTGTTGAACTTGAACCAATACAATCAGTGCAAAAAACAACTCCGCGATCTGCAATTTCAGACGGAACACATAAGAAACACATCATACTTCCAACAGATTTCAATGATCTCGTATCAACAGGCTTGCTACAAAAGGTCTATGTTATAAATGTTAAAAGTTGGGCTACCTCGGCTATTGGTCCATCAACGTAAGTTTGTTATGAATTTCATATTTCAAAATTTTGCATTTTTTATTTATACCACAACCGCTCCTAACAATTATTCCTATGACTCTCAATTGTTGTGTAGGTCTATAAAGCTAATAGACTTTGAAATATCTACTTCATTTGCACCCTTAATTGGCAATCCAAAAACTTTGAGTATCCCCATCACATCTAATGAAAACACTCCATCCTCATCACACTCGCAACCTTCATCAAAAAGACACTGCCCTCTTCCAACTACTCCAACTCCGTCTGTTCTGCCAGTTCAAATTCCCATCAAATCATTAAACCCTTACCACTCAAATTGGTGCATAAAAGGATACGTCCAAAGGAAAACAGCTCTTCGGCAATTTCAGAATCAATATGGACCTGGTAGAGTGTTTGGTTTCGACCTGTTCGATACATAGGGTGGAGAAATACATATTACATGTTTCAACAATGTCGCAGATTATTTTTTCGACAAAATCCAAAATGAAAATGTCTACATTGTTTCTAAAGGGAATGTGAAAATGGCTAATAAGAAATACAACCACTTGAACAATGATTGGGAAATTTTGTTGAATGCAACATCTACCATAGAACATGTTGCCGGCGAAAAAAAAACATAATCCAACAGTGTGATTCAATATAAAATCAATTAATGATATCAGAACAACAACCGTCAACTCCATTGTTGATGTTCTCGGTGTTGTCACGGACATTTCTAGTGTATGCACCATACGTAGAAAAGATGGCTCTGAAGTCAATAAACAAACAGTACAGCTTCGCGACATGTCAGAGTATAGAATAGATGCAATCTTTTGGGGAGATAATTTTAATGTCGTGTCACAAGAAATCTCCTCCCTATGTGCTACGGGAAATAACCCCATCATTGTAATCAAATCTGCACGCGTTGGAGAATTTAATGGAAAAAATATTGGCACTACAACAAGATCCATTATTCTTGTAGATCCTGACATTGAAGAGGCTCATGTGCTAAAGTCGTGGTTTAAAAAAGAAGGTTCGACTGCAGCTTCTACATCTTTGACAACAAGATCTCCTTTCGGCCACCAACAAAAAAAATTAACAATTTCTGACATTTACAATATGGATTCCTTAGAGAAACCAACTTTTCCAATTAAAGGGCACAATAACAAAAATTGGGATGGATAGTTTTTACTACATTTCTTGCCCGTCTCTCATTGGCGGGAAAAAATGCATGAAAAAACTTATTCCGAAAAATACAGGAATGTGGTTCTGTCTAAAATGCAACGCTGAAGTACGCGACTGTGATTACAGATACTTATTGAAAATCGACATACAAGATCACACTGGTGAATTGGCTTCAACTGTTTCTTTCGAAGACGCAGGCTCTACAATTCTTGGAAATAATGCCAAATACTTCTATTTATTATCTTCAGATCCAGAACTTATCAAGGAAATTGTCTCCAGGGCTCTATGGACAGATCATATCTTCACACTGTCGGTGAAGACATAAACTTTTAAAGAGGTTCCACGCTTGAAATGCGTTATCATAAAAGAAGAAAAGCTGCATTTCACGGCAGAATGTAACAACATCCTTCGAGAAATTCAGAACATCTCGCCATTGTAGATAAATATTTCAAAATGTATTCCTTGCTTTTTAGCAATTCCTATTGTCCAATTTTATAAATACAACTTTACAAGATATACTGTTGCATGCCTTCTTATGAAATTTTCTTATATACCATTGAAATGAGTATTGTTCTCCATTGTACCTAGCATTATCTGAGTAGACAAATTCACATTTTTTTCCCTTTCATCAGATTTGCACATGAAACTGCCTACATGTATATAGAAAAAATACTAATATGTTGTTTCAAAAACATTACTGAAATAAAAAATTTCGCTTGGAACTATTCAAAGCTTGGATTTTTTTCCCTTCTTTTGCTTTCTATTGCATTTTTTACCCTTCTTTCGCTTTCCTGCAATCGCATGGTTGTTGTCTCCAAATAACATTCTTCTTTTCCCCTCTCTTGCTTATAGGTACCATAAATTTTGCGAATGGCTTCTTGTTCTAATAATGAACGTGCTCGAAGATACTATGCAACAAATAAAGAACGAATAAATGCACAGCGTCGTGAGCTTTACCAAGCAAGAAAAGACACCAGGGAATGTCAAAAAAACAAAAAACAGAAGGAAAACCAACCTTCCTCGTCTGAAATGGCCCACCCTGAAAACAATCCTCCCTTGCAATTATCGGACTCTTTATCTTCTCATCAAACCTCTCAAACAAATACATCCATTACTCATTGCCCTGACCCCTCCTTCGCACATGCTTTCAACAACATTTATACTAATCAAGCACATCGAGATTTTCGTGCAAAGATTGATAAACTTCCACCTAAATTCCCATGCTCCATTTGTCTTGAATCATATCCGGGAATACATATCCGCAATTCCAACCACATGTATTGCTGCTCCAGATGCGTCTCTGAAACAAAGGGTCGTCGCTTCTCATTATCAAACAACATGGACCCTGGTCCTCAACCAGCTACCCTTGCATCTCTTTCACAGATAGAATAAATGCTCATTGCTAGGGTTAACCCTATACTTCAAGTAACACATGCACGTGGTGGGCAGTATAAATACATTGGCCACACAATTTGTTTTCCTCAAGACATTACAAAAATCGCAAACATGTTGCCATGCCGTGTTGAACACTTGGAAATCCTAATTGTCACGCGTCATAGTAATGACCATAAGGCTTATGATTTCATTGTCAGTAGGCATCACGTTCTCGCTGCATTAGAATACAAACTGGCAAATGACCCATACTATAAGAATGTTCGTATTGATACCAATGCACTGGCATCCTTACCAGCAATCCCCACCGACGTCTCCTCCTCCCTTCACCATTCCAATACTACAGAAACCGTTGTCCCCCTTCCACTTGAACCCCCCCATGAGCTCACCGAAGATTTCACAGACCCATCCGTAGACCAAACATCATCATTCTTCCCCATCATACCTAATACAAATACAAAAATCCAAGAAATCCGCCATTATTTGTATGCTTACAACCACCAATCTGATACTACAATTGAGTGGCCAACAATTGGTTTATCGTCAGTCAACGAATACAACCCAGAAGGTCTACTCTCTATGGCTTTCCCTGCCCTTTTCCCAATAGGAGCTGCAATGCCGAATCAGCCAAGAATGAAAGCAGTGCAATTACATGAATATGCACTCCATCTCATACGTTACTACGATAACAGATTTGGAAAGCACCCACGTTTTCGTTATTACATATATAATATCATGATGCGGCATCGCAGTCAAGCAACAACATCGTTTTTTGTGAAAAAGAACATCACGGATAACTTTCCAGTATCTATTCAGGATCTAAGCCTCCGCTTAGAGCAATTTCCAGATGAGAAGTTGGCAGAGCAAGTCATGCGCTTCGGTAGCTCTTTACGTGGAACAAGGTCATTTTGGCACAAAGCTAAAAACGAACTAACGGACATGATATCTCAACTTGGATGCCCGACGTTCTTCTTCACATTGAGTGCAGCTGATACAAAATGGCCTGATCTTCATGCAATCATGCCCGGATGTCTTCCTTCTGATATTGCAAAACAACAAAAGTGGAGAAATGAAAACATTATATCTTACCCACATTTAACATCACTGTATATGCACCATAGATTCACAGCATTTCGTGAGATTATCTTAGAGAAACACTTGAATACAAAATATTACTGGTACAGGTACGCATTCTACCGCATTTTTTTTCCTTCCAAGAACTCTAAACAACATTCCTCACCTATTGCAAAATTAACTTACAAAAACACATACTTGATAGGTATGAATGGCAACATAGGGGGTCTGCGCACATCCATGGTTTCCTTTGGATTGAAAATGCACCTGATATGGAGAACCTCAACTGGGAAGACACAGAAGCAGTAGATATTGCAAGGCAGATCTTCGTCAAATATATCTCCCCTTGGAACCCTCGTGCTCCTTCGACTTCAAACCAACCAAATGCTTGGCCAGATCCCAAAGACCCTTGTCTATTGTCCACACAACAAATATTCAGTACCAATCCTTCCAGTGACTATGAACAACTCGTCAACTGTGTTGAACATCACACAAAATGATCGGAAAGCACTTGCCTAAGAAAAAAAGGGTCCTCACTCCAATGTCGTTATAAAGCACCATGGGAATTACATCCAAAATCGGCCTTATTCATTGACTCCAGTGGCCAAAAAACATACACCCCTGCTCGCAATGACGATCGACTCAATAGCCATAACCCTACCATCCTATCTATTTGGCGTGCAAATGTTGACTACCAACCAGTGCTCTCCATACACGCTGTGCAAAAATATATCGCCAAATATGCATCCAAAGCAGAAAAAAAATCTGAAAGCTTCCACCAAATGCTACGTAGAATTGTCCTTGCTTCACTCACTGCTGACCCAGCAACATCCACATTTCGAAAATTTCTGGCAGAAACCCTTGTTGATCGTGATATTGGAGCACATGAAACCTACCATATGCTGCAAAAATTGCCATTAACATTATGTAGCCGACCATTTGTTTCTTTAAATGTAAGCTAGAAAATTCTTTTGCGCCTTCCGCAAACGATCGCCGCCTCCACTACATCCCCACACATCATAGATACATATATCCAGCGCCCTTCCACCCTAGAGGCCACATCACTAATAGAATTGGCAAGGTCCTGGTCCTATGATCCTCGTCGCAAAACAAACAAATGGAAACAAAGGCCTACAAAAGCAATTGTTTGAGTCATACCACGTTACTCCTCCATACCATCCACAACTGAACCTTTCTACGCTGACTTTTGCAGGGTTGAACTTATGCTATACAAACCTTTTCGCCATATCGTACAGGATATAGGAGATTCTGCTGCAGAATTCACCGCAAATTGGGAAACATTTCGTCCATTCTACAATCCTTGGCATCAACACCGCACTCTATCTAATATTGAATTTGTCACAGATGATACCTCAGCTATAAATGAAACCAGTGCAGTAGACACAATGGAAATAAATGAATGGGAATTACTTTCCCAATTACACCCAACAAATGAGCTTCTCATAAATGACCTTGACATGCTTGGTCTTCGTGGCTTTGATGACACCCATAATTGGAATCATACC